>PVIR01021866.1:0-29223 GCA_004026965.1 Petromus typicus
ATGTGCAGCCAGAGTGACTTCTGGCAACGATCGTGGGTGATGCAACGGTGCCTGCCTTGCTTAGCAGTGTTCACACTGGGAAGCTCAGCTGAGTCCTGGCCAGCCCCTTGCGTCCCGTGCTGGTATCAGTTATGTAAAAGTCTCCTCCTTAGTGTCAGAGCCGTAGTATTATAGGGAGGTTATGGGGAGCCTAGATCCCGTGTCACAGGATGTAGCCTCCTCCAGGAATGTGCCACGTCAGAAAGTGATGCTGCCTGCAGCGGAAGCGGGGAAGAGGCATATTCTTCTGAGAATCACTCTCTCACCCAGCCCTTCCTTGACCTCACAGCAGGTCATTAATTACTGGACCGAAATGACCCCGGGCCTGCTGCTGAGGAGGTCAAAGAGAGTAGAGCTGTCACAGCGGGTGTGGTCATTGGTACTTTCTTACCCAGTTATTATTTTGTTTTCCACTGTCATCCTCTGCTGTGTTTTCTTAATCCAAGCAACAGCATTCACCTCACTTCCTGACCTGTGTAGCATACTCATTCAGCGACCCCTGGCCCTTAGGAGGAATTGTGCAGCCGCGAACATGCTGGACCTCGGAGTATCTGCTCCTCACAGCTGTGTGGGAGGCTCGTTTCTCTCTTCTGGAGATCTTCTCCAGCCCTGGGGAGCGGCAGCAAGGGGCTCAGCAGTGTTCCTGGGGCAGCCTGGTGCCTGACCAGACAGCCAGACCTGGGCCACGCTCACGGTAGTGCTGTGCGAGCTTGCTCTTCTCCCTGACCTGTGTAGACAGCGGGATCTCGGGCCTCAGAGTTCGCGCTGACAGGCAGCACCTCCCCTCCACGCTGGCCCTTCCCGCTGAGGTTTCCTTTTAAGCAGCAGTGCCGGAACAGACTAGAGGAAACAGCTTGGACATAGCTGTATGATCTGTTTCCCCCCATTGATGCCAACCAAAGCCTGCAAGGACAGGCAGCAGCCACTGCCGACCGAGTACAAGATCTCGCTTTCTGTCGCACCAGATGGGACTCCTCCGCAGTTACTTCTAACTTCACTCCTCTCATGTTTTCTAACTGAGCTTGATGCCTTTCCCTTCTTCCTGTAGGACAGACTACTTCTTTGACTGAAGCTTCCTACTCCAGTGTTAGTTGGGGCCACAGGCAGTCTCCCCCCAGTCCCAAGTGGGAGCTCATTGAGGACAGGGACCATGATGCACCATCTGCCCCAGCAATACTTGGTGCAACTTGAAATGCAAGGACCAGAAGAGCTGCAGATTTCATGCTCTGCCATGGTCTTGATTCTGATGGTGACCCTCACGACTTGGCTTTGGCATCTTACTGTCACTGTAAAGAATGTGCTTGTGGGGTAAAACCAGTTATCTTAGTGAAATTTGGTACTGTTTGTTCTGAATGATCTTGAGGAAGTTGTTTAACACAATAGAAAAACACGTTAATAGTGATTTTTTTTTCAAGATTATGAGTTACTGCTGCATGAAATATGACTACATTTAGAGTTTCTAAATGTAAAATAAAGTTTGTTTATTCTCCCTGATTTTTTTTTTTTTTGAGACAGAGTCTCGCTTTGTGGTTCAGGCTGGCCCTGAGCTCAGCCTCAAACTCACATCACAGCAATCCTCCTGCCTCTACCTCCAAGTGCTGGGATTATAGGCGTGAGCCATCACGCCTGGCACTGTGGTATGTGGTACTGGTTGTTGCTGGGCGTGAGTCTGCACACCTAATATGGTATGTGGTTAACTGGTGATCGAACCCAGGCCCTTGCGTTTGCAAGACAGGCACCAGAACCACTGAGCTAAATCCCTGGCCCCTATTCTCCCTGATTTTTGCAGGTCTTAGGGATTTATTTTTTTACTAGCCTAACTTAGATGTTGTCATTTCATGAGCTTTGTGGAAAGAATACATAGCTAATGTGTAAAACTTTAAAGGTTCTTACCGCTGCAATAGCTGTTTGAAGGCTTGAGTTATTTTATGTAACAGTAATGACCCCAGGTCTGTATCTAGGAATTTGTATATGGATTTTGGTTCCTCCTTAACTTTAGTCGTGGCATTGAGATATTGAACAAACCCTCTTATGAAAGGATTTGACATCCATCAGCTTTCACAGCCTTCTTAAAATTGATCACATGTTTCATTGTATAGAAAATGTGCTTTTTATGTGTCCAGCTCTAAGAAGGCAGATGACCAAAGATACGCAGCAGGTGCCCAAGGGATGTGGCTGCTCAGAGCAGGTGCAAGACAGAGCCTTTTAAAAATCCCATTGTACTCAACATGCCAAGGTGGTAAGGTGTGCCAGCCTGTCCAGATTTTGTCTTTCGATGCTTATTTTAAGTAGTTATTCTGAATGTAACTTTTCAGTTACACATACTTAGCAAAATTTGCTTTACCTGCATTTAGAAGTAAGGCAGCTATTATGGAGAGAACAGTTTGGGGGTTTTTTCAAACTAAAAAAAAAAAAAAATCTATGAACATAGTGAACAGAAATGATTTAATATTTTAGCTATTTTCTTGTATTTCACCACAAGTTTATACAAAAGTAACACAAACCAGATAAATATGGGAAACCAGGATTTGTGCCAGAGTCATTCTAACCATTCTTTCCTTAAGGAGGAAGAACAAAGTATAACAGTGTTCATTTTAAGGATAGCAGTACTATTATCCATTTTTAAAAATTCCCTACATTTTAATATCATGTGTTCCTTTTGATCATTAGTTTGTTCAACATGTGGAAAGAATGAACCAGCCTTCATTATCTTGAAAAACAACTCCACCTAAATGTAAGGGCATGTCTGTCTCTTAACAGTAGAGACAGGTGCATGCTGAAGCGATACCCGCCAGAGGCAGCTCCATTGCGTGACTGTTGGAATCCAGAGAGGGAGGAGGATGTGGCCTTTGGAGCGACTGTAATACGAAGTCAGCCGACAGAGACGGTGGTGGGATTGTCCAGCTGACCAGACCAAAAGCACCTGTTCTCAGCACCTGCAAGAAGGGAAGGCAATGTGACGGGCATAGGTGCAGATGAACTCCAGAAGGATTAAAGTTAAATGTTTTTTTTTTTAAAGGAAAGAACCATTGCATATTGAGGAAGACTTCTTCCTTTGGATGGAGTAGAGGAAATTGCAGAGGATAGGATCAATATATTGGAATACATACAAATTTAAAACAGCATTTAAAATTTTTATTACACGAGTAATACAATTTGCTTTTTTAAAAAGTTGAAAAATAATAGAATGTAAAAATCACTCAAGTAGTGGCAGTGGTCCTGTGTTACCGCTGCATTGACAGTTCTGTGATTATTGTCCCACCCTTTAATTTTCCATACACAGAATTTTTTAAATGTGCAAACAAATTAAAAAAGTAATTTCTAACAGTCAAGAATTGATGGCTTTAAAATATGTAAAGAGCTTTTAGGAGTAAAACTAACACTAATATCCTAACAGATTAGTGGCAATGGGCAGAAACAAATCACTACCTATGTATCTTCCAGCAGACGTAACGTACTTGCCAGCCAAGTTAGGCTTCACTCTTGACACTGTACTTACAGAAAAGATGCACATAACTTATATTACTATCTGTGTTAATTTATGGAATACTTTGAAGTGGAATCATCAAGATATAAGGTTAAATAATGTGCAGAAAACATTTTAGAGACAAAGACAAGCTAATGTAAGAGGATGTATTTCTGAACTTGAGATAGGCAATATTTTTTAAATAAGATACCTTCAAAAATTTATTAGAAAAGATTGATCAGTTGAACAACATTTAAATTAAGAACTGGGAGGACACCATTAACATTAATTAGGTTATTTGCAAAAGAGTCACAAATTTCTTACCCCCTCTACAAGCGCTTTAGAATGTAACTCCCTTCCAGAGGTGGAATCTCTTTCTGCACCTTTCATTTGTGGATGGCCACCCAACTTTCTTGGCCAAAGGAACAGTGGCTATCAGTAAGTACTCCCTTGTCCTAGTGGAGTATTCTAAGGTCATGACTTTGGGAACAAGCCCCACTTGCCTGTTTAATGATGAGCAGTGTGAGGCCCCATTTACCACGCTCAGGTACATGAGAGAGACCTTTGGACTGCCAGCTGATCACAAATGCAGTGTGAGCCCGGCCATCCTTATGTCTAGTTATAAGCCATTCCACTTACACAGCGCAAAGGCTACTAAACCCTGAGTAAGTAAGTAGCCCCTATGTTTTAGAACAGTTTGATATACAGAGAAAGGTAACATACATAGATATTTGCAGTATATACCATTACCAAAGGATTTGTGCCCAGAATACTTAAGGAACATTGTGCATCCTTAAGAAAAATTCAGACAACCTAATTGAATTTTTGAGCAAAGGTTGCACACTGTATTAGTTCCAGCTCTGACCTTCTGGAATAGGCAAAACTGTGGAGGCAGTGGAAAAGATCCCTGGCTGCTGGAGTGTGCTGGTGGCTGGGTGGGTAGGTGGAGCACAGGGATCTTTAGTTTAAGGAAGACATTCGATGTAATACTAAAAAGGGGGATTCATACCACATTACAGTTGTTAAAACCTTCAGAAAGTACAACACAAAAAGTGGCATCCTCCTGCAAAGCATTTTAAGGGCCCTGTTCCCTGTAGCACTGGCATCCTGTCTAGACGTCTTGTGACAGGTGTAATGCTTACTACTGTTAATGATTTTTAAATGCCATTGTTTATGAATTGATTACTTAACTAGATTAGAGTGGTCATGATCACTTCTTTAATGTTACTTTCACTTAATTGTGTTCAGAAATGGTGTTGGGAGTAGGGATTTCAGGTAACTCTGAATGGGAAAACCAGGTAGAAAACTATAGATCAGAAACTAAAATGGTCTGTGTCTCTTGTAACCTCATGATAAGATTTAGCATGCCGGGATGTGGTAACCAGAAAGTCTTTGCTAAAGTTTTTATCAGTGAGTTCTCCCTCTCCAAACTATCTCCTCCTGAGGCCCTGAAGTTTTTAAAGATCTTTGCTGTTTGTTCAACAGTATCCTCAATTAGCTCTGTTGGTACACTTGCATCTTAGTCAATGATTAGAGTCTAAAAAAGAGGAGAAATCTGTATGTAAACCAGGTTATCCTTAAATTCCCCACAAGGCACAATAGCTGTATATAGACCACCTGGTACCACAGCTCGGAGGCACATTTTGGTGCTAGAACCCTTCATTTTCTCTCCAGGAAGAAGCAGAAAGGGAGAGGCAGGTGCAGAGAGGCCTTTGAACCATTCTTTCTGCTTTACAAGAGTGACCAGCCCCCTTGTGCGGGGATGGGTATGGGGCTGGACTTAGGTCACCTGTCCACTTGCTCTGGACACGCTGTTACATTTTATTCTTTATCCTTTGTATCGTGATGAATAGTCGCAATCTGTTCATGGGGCTGCCTATAGCTGCACCTACTTTAGAGCCTATTTAGTTGGCTGACTCACTGGAAGGTGAGCTCCACGGTGGCCGAATCTCTGCCTCCCTGACTTGTCTTATCCTTCACTGTGACATGCACTCAGGGCGTAGACAGTGTTTGCATAAATTGAAGGGCCTCGGACGTCTAAACCTGCGTCCGTAATCCATATACACAAATTCTTTGGGAAGCCACGTGGAAGAGCCTGGTTACCTGCTTCCTCTCTTGGCCACATTGTGGTCTCATAGAACTATCACTTCAGCTTACTTTTGGTCATGTCTCACTTTTTTGCCTTCTTCATTCTCAGTCTGTCAAGTGGTGCATAGCAAAGTACATCCATCCAGAAGGTACTACATAAACTTGCTGGTTGAGGATAATAGTACACATGCCTTTTCCTTGCTTCCGTTAGCAGAATCTCGTACCGCTCTGAGAATAGTAAAGAAATTCTTAACCAAAGCCACTTTCATTTTGACATTCTTTTATCCTCCCATATTCACTACTAAGTTAGGCACAAATATATACCAGTTTTCTTAGGATGGTTGAGAGAAGCATCGCATGGGTTTTTTGTTGCTTTCCTCCCTGGAACTTGGCAGGGTGGAAAGTGGTAGTTTGGTTCTGGTAAGGGAAGCGGTGATCCTTCGACTTTCCGATGTCCGTGTCATGAGGCACCGCCCACTGCCCTCCCGATGCCAGCCCTCTGCCCTCAGAGAGAGTCAGAGCCTCGGGCCTGGGACTCTTCTGCTGCCCTAACGGGCAGAAGGTGAACAAAACAGAAGTGAAAGTAGATTGAATTTTTTTAGACTGTCCTCTTACAGGAATAGTTTTGTGGTTCTCAGCATTTAAAAAGATACTGGTTCCAGTATGTTTTATTGACATCAGTTACTGTAAGTCTGATTCATTTTCTGTATTGATTTTTTTTTTCCCAAGGTGAAATTCATGATATTTAACAGAAAACATAAGCAATTATTTTCAAAGCAGACACCATTCTGGACTGTAAAAATAAGGTTTAAAATTAAGGACCCTCAAAAAAGCAATTTTTATGTGTCTGCTCACAATTCTATCCTAATTTTCTATATAAATAATATGAATGAAGGCTGCAGTGGCTTTTTATACTGAACTTAGAATGCTATTTCTGAATTCTAGTTTAAGACCCAAAGGCATCTTCTATGCATTAGTTTTTCAATACAGAATATGCTTCTGTATATTTTCTACTTTTGCAATGTTTCATTTTAAGGCAGGTTGCTCCATTTCCAAGAGGGTCACTTATTGCAGCTGGAAGATAATTTTCAGCTCCACACCAAACCTTAGGGAGTCAACAGTACCTATTAACATAATTATGCAAAGCAGCTTTGGTTTGTAAATGACTAACAGTTACCACCAAGGACAGTGGTCCCTTTTTTATATTTTTAAGAATTTTACATTTTGGGTGGCTGTACAACCACAAAGGTTTTCAAAGTTAAGAAACGGCCATATTAAGGTTCTGTTAAACTTCCAAGCAATTTTACAACTTACTGTAAAGCTTCTTTGTTTTCTTGATCTCCCTTCCCCGTCCTGGCCCTGACGTGGTCCAGTCGGGCTGCACACGGCCTCTCCTGTGTCTTATCTCTAAAGTGCTCCCACGTGTTTCCTGTCTCTTCCTCTGCGTCACCTTGCAGTTTTCTGACCCCCTGACTGTATTCAGTATCGAGTTTATACCATCTATTGAGATTATTTTTAATGTTCAGTGATCATTCAACGTTTCCCATTTCTTTTCTTTCTCCTCACTCTGGATTTATTTTGTGGTGCTTTTATTCTTAACATCTTTTTGTACACAGTTCTTTCATTCGCCCTTGATCTTTAATATATTTATCTTTATAATCTCTGACTGGTAGTACAATAAACTCCATATGGAGTGGAGTTATATAGTCTAGTTGATTTTTGGCTATCTCTTTCAGAACTACTTGTCTTCTGTTTTTGATATCCTATCTGCAGGTCATTTCCCATTTGCTCTTGTTCTGTTTTGAACCTCGCTTCAGTCTTTGTGGTTGTCCCTAAACTTAATTGGCTGTTTCATGTGTAGGGCAGAGAGTACTCCTCAGAGCATGAAATTGGCCCTGCAATCTCTACCAGAAATTCACCTGGCCAGCTCTGTGAGGGCTGCTGCACACCCCCACTCCTGTCCCCATCCTGACTCTTGAGGAAATCTGTAAAGTGACTTGATTTTTTTTCCATGCACATTGCTGTTCTGTTAGTGATTTGTAACTCTGTTACCGTTAACCTCAGCCCAGATCCCTGTGCACATGACCTGCACCTGGAGCTGGTAGGGACAGTGATTGTTTGCTGGGTGGCTGAAAAATATGGTGATGTTTAAAAAGACTTACTACAGTAAAATACACATTGCCTTGCCTGATACAGTAGTGTGTTCAAGGTGGGGGAGTGTTTCAAGGGGATAAATTTTTAAAGTTTAAATTCATCATGCTGTTCGATTATCTCTGTATATTCTGCTGCCTTTCTAGTGCCAACCAGTTTTGTTCCTCCCTCTGCCTTTCTTTTACCACGTCTTAGATGGTTGATTTACTTTTTAGCATCTATTTTTATTCAATACATGGTCATTTAAAATTTATATCAAAATCTGCTTGATATTGATAAGCTAAAATTTAAGCTCTTTCTTTACTATTTAAGCATTGTAGTTTATCTTAAAATTTAATGATAATTGAATATATTACTTCTTGTATATTGATTTACAAATGCATAAATAACATAAAAATATTTTCCTAGTGGTTTCATTTATCTTTTTTTTGAGGTGCTGGGGATGGACCCAGGGCCTCTCCTGTGTTAGGCAGGCGCTTTACCATTGAACTACGTTTTTGTAGTGAGTTGTATTGTTCCATTAACTTACTTTGAAAGGATGCAGCATTGTTTTTTATGTGGAAGATATTTAACATCTAATTTTTTTTATTTCTTAGAATATACTTTGCTATATGGAAATTTTATGTTCTCAATTATGAGACTTATAATAAGCAAAATTCATTCACCCCAGATTAGTCCGAAGATCTCTTGTCCAAAATCTTAGGTGAGCCCCACACAAACTCCTGCTTCTCCGTGTGTCCCCTCATTCAGGGAGGACTGCAAGAGTTCCAGGAAGCACACATCCTGCCTGTTCACTTATTGCATTTTAAATTACTGCCTTTACTATACTTCTGCATTTCCCCTCAGTCTGTCTCTGCCTGTCCATTTCTGAGAATTAGTAGCTTCCCTAAAGTACTAGGTAACAAACAGATTAGATAACCGCTTATAGAATCAGGCCTTGGGCAGAGAGCTTAGAAGAGGTGATCCATGCTGAGGGACTGTGCAATTCCCAAAATACTCGCAAATCAAAGTTCCACTGGCCATTTTTTTTTTCTTCATTTAGACTTAAAACAAAAGGCCACTTGTCAGAGTTTGTCAGAACCAGTCATATTTAACCCTGTCTGCTTTCAGTGTTTGTAGTAACTATTTTGGTACTATTTGTCAGGACACTAAATGGACCAACTGCAAAGACAAAACAAAAACTCAAAGAATTTCCATTTTGTGACAGTTGAGAAAATGGGCTTGGATCCTGGGTTTACTTAGCCACACTCCCCTCAGGAGCATTTCTGCTCTGTCAGTGAAGCGTGCCAGGCTCGAGTGAGGGCCCTTCTGGCTCCAGGAGGTGGACAGTTATGTCAGGGCTCACTCCAGGCCTGTGCCGGGAGGCATCAGGTTAGCAGCTCAAGGCCCTTTTTTATCAGACTCCTGATGTTGGCAGGAAGCAAGATCTACCTTCTCCCTTAGCAAACTGTTTTAAAATAAGTAATGCGTTTTACTATGGAGCCTGTAACTGATATTCCCCCAGTTTCAAGTTTGGCGAAAAGGATGTTAAAGCTGAAATTGCTGTGTTTTGTTTAATGAAGTGCTCAATAAAATATTTCTACAAGGCTAAACTGGCTTTTATGCCTGTATCTCTTTAAGAAAAAGCGACATCTCAGATAAAAAATTATCAGCATTTTTCCAAGTTTTAATTTTTGCCCTGTTGGATTTGGGAGATATTGGATTATGAGCTTTCATTTCTATTTCAGAATAAATACCAACAATTAATTCACTTGGGCCTTAATGCATTGTTACAGTTTCTTACTACGTACACAGTTGCAGTACTTGCTGAGTACATCTGTTATCTCATCGGTTACCTTCTGTTATCTTATTAACTAAGGCTGGGAGGATGAGAAATTGGGAGATGTGCCTTCAGAAATTCCTCAGCTCACATGTTTCTGTCCTGTTTATTTTCTTGCCTCCTCAGATCTGCAGCTCAGCAGATGCTTTGTTTAAACTTGATCAAGTATTTATATACCTTTCTAGCCCAGCTAAATCCTAACTTCAGAAGAACTTGCTTTTTTTCTCTCATGAGACAGTCCCTTTGGGTGTCTAATGCCAACACAAAATAATTCATGAAACTTGAGCCATTTACCTGTAAGATTTGAGCAAAGGTAAACCTGTTGCCAGAGTGGTGTCAGGATTGCTAGGAGAACACAGATTTTTGGTACTGTTACAGGAGATGTTTTAGCTCATCACATTTTTGAAATCTACACTAAGAAAGACATGTAGACTCTTGAAGACCAGTGAGGAACAAGTAGGAGAAAAAAGAGGAGGTAAAGAATTTCGTGCTTGGTGTATTTATTTCCTACTGGCAAGATTTCTGATTCGGTGCATTCTGGCCCTGACGCACAGAGGTGTACATCGAATGATTCCTGACGTGCTCGGTGTTTTTGTTTATCGGATGCTTCTGAGAACCTGGTTCGGGTTTATTATTTCCATTCTGGCTTGGCTCCTAGTTTACCCCAGTCCTTCTCATCATCAGTTTTAAGGCCTTCATTTAATTTCATTTTCTCCGTGGAAGTTTTACACACTTACTAGAGTAGAAGTATTTATTTAATCTTTGGTCAACATAATGTAAAACAATCCATCAGGGATGTTTTACACTTGCTGTGGAAGTCTAGGTAAATTCACGCACCAGTTAAGAATCCGCCTTTTTCACTCCTGTAATCCCAGCACTCGGGAGGCAGAGGCAGGAGGATTGCTGTGATGTGAGTTTGAGGCTGAGCTCAGGGCCAGCCTGAACCACAAAGCGAGACCCTGTCTCAAAAAACCTAAAAAAAACCTAAAAAAAACCTAAAAAAAAAAAGAATCTGCCTTTTCTGTAGCCATTAAAAAGATAGCTACCTTTGGTACAGTTTGAGAATCTAGAAACCTTGCTGTAAATCCATAGAGTTCCTTACTGTGTTCCAAGTCACTAACACTAGTTACCTTTGATGGTTTCACTGGTTTGTTTTAAGACTCTAATCCTGGCATTTTGTATTATTAAATTACTAACCACCTGTACTCAGAGGATTCATGTATTTTCCATACCATCTAAAGGAATTAACAAAAAGAATGATTGCTAATTATTCAAACTGCCTCCTTCTTACTTCTGATCCCATGACTGTGGTTCAAACCAATGTCCTTTGCCTGGATTGTCGCCTTAGCTTCTGCAGTCTCCTCCCTTCTTCCACTGACCCCCTGTCGTCCCCTCTGCATAGAGCAGCCAGGAGGGATCCTGCCACTGTGGTGCTCAGAAATGTTCCCTGTCCCCCATTTGTCTCAGGTGAAAGCCAGAAAGCTCCAGATTATTCTCCACTGATTTCTTCCCTCTCACTCCTACCAAGTGGCTGCCTGGCTCTTCTCTGACCACCCTGGAGTGTTTCTGTCATGCAGCCCTCACCTCCATCCATCCCTGCTCCGGGGCCACTTGACAAGAGGTCGTCTGCAGTTGTCCTGCAGGACACAACCTGCCTGACCCTCTCCCCACTTCTCTGCTTTAATTTAGCCCTAACCTCACTAACACACTTTTGTCTCTCTCTGTGCAGAGGGGATCTGTGAGAGAAGTAATTTTTATTTGGTTCTTTGCTATTGCGGTCAAGTGCAGAACAATTCCTGACACTCACACCCTTAATATTTGTTAAGTAAGCGTTAACAGTTTAAAGCCTAATGTTTATTTCATGATTAACACTAGAAACTATCAAGAGATATCAAAAGTATTAACCAGATAGATCAGAGGGATATAAGACAAGCCCTGTGAGTAGCGTTCTGCTTGATAGTCTCACAAGTGGAGGAGGCCGATTGGAATTCAAGGAGGCCTTGATGGCTGGAGTTTTTGGAATGGAGCACTGAAGGTGAGAAAGCTATGCAAAGAAAGTTCTGGAAATCTAGAAAGTGCATCCTGAGTCTCTGGCTGAATACAAAGTACATTTTAGGGTGCTCACTCACAGGTTCAAGGACAGCCTAGGCCATAGTGACTCCAGCCTGAATTGCATAATGAGACTCTGTCTCAACCAAAATAAAATAACAAAGTGTAAAATTCTGTAAGCCCAGATAAAGAAAAGTGTTGGCAAAAGGATAGTTCTCCATATCCGTTCTGGTTCATGACAGCCGTAATGGAGAGATCTTTGAAATATGTGGGTTATTTAGTAGAAACTCCCAACTGAAATTATCAGACATGTGGGGGTAGGGTAACAGTGTGGTTCATAGCAAGGAGAGAAATCAGACAACAGAAACAAATCTAGAGAACGTGATAAATTAGCAGATAAGGTCATTAAAACAGCTATTATAAATAGATTAATACATTTAAAGATTTAAAGAAAACAAGGACATAATTTGAGGATAAATGGAAGCTAACTGAATACTACTTGGTAAAGAATAAAATACAATATCTGAATTGAAGTTTTCATTGAGTAAGATTATAGTTTAGGCAGTGCAGAAGAAAAAAAAAAAGCCTGTGAACTTGAAGAGATATATGAGTGAGGTCCCCAAAAGAGGCACAAAGAGGGGAAACATTGGGGTGGGGACGGAGGAGTGTCCGTGATGTGTGGAATACTGTTAAGAAATTAAAATCTGTGTAATTAGAGTTTCTCCAAAAGATACCTGAAGGAGTAATGTCTTTATTTTCCCCTGTATTTAGTGAAAAGTATAAACATACAGATTCAAGAATTTCAGTGAACCCTAAGCAAAATAGAGAAAGATCCACAGTAAAGCACATCATAATCAAATTGCCAGAGACTAGTGATGAGAGAGAGGTTTAAAAGCACCAGCGGAAGGAAGTCATATATATTTTACATAGGGGAACTGGGATAAAAATAGCTCCAGCCTATCGAATACTTCAAATGAAAACACAGTGGAATGGCATCTTGAAAATGCTCAAAAAACCTATCATAGTTTATCCAGTGAAACTCTTTCAAAAATGAAAGCAAACAATTTTTTGAGGAAGAAAAAAACAATAATTATTTTGCCAGCAAGCTACTAAAGCAGAAGGGATAAAAATGAAAATTTAGATCTATATAAATGAATGAGGAGTACTGCCCAAAGTGGCACATATGCAGGTCAACATGAAATATATTTTCCTCATTTTAGAGGTTTAAGAGATAGTAGCTTGAAGCAAAAATACAAATACATTGTGGTATTTATAGCAGTAAAACATATAATAGTAGCACAAAGGTTAGTGGGAGGGAACAGAATACATTTTTTATACTTTCTTGGTAAGTGTGGGTGTTATTTGGAGGTGGACTATTATGTGTTAATCTATATTGTAAACCCTGTAGCACCACTAAAAATGTAGAAAAAAGTCTGTGTATTGCCGCCAGTGAATATAAGATGGAACACAAAGAAAGGAAGAGGAGGGGAAGTAAAGGCGGAAGAGGGAGAGAAGGAAAGGAAGGCAGAAGAAGGCAAGAGAAAAAGAACAAAGATCAAATGGGCCAGCGTTGTGGCACACACGTAATCCCAGAACTTGGGAGGCGGGAGGATCGCTGTGAGTTTGAGGCCAGCCTGAACTACAAAGCAAGACCCTGTCTCAAGAACAAAAAAGATTAAATGGGACAAATACAAAACAACTGAACAGTTAGCAAAATGGTAAATTTAAATCCAAACATGTCAATGACTACATTAAATTCAGTAGATCTAAAATAACTGCATCAAAGAATGACAATTATGAAATTAGACATAAGAAATGTGACCCATCTATATGCTATGAGAATGTCACATTGAAAATAATTTATCAGTTAAGTCTAGGTAAAAGGATAGAGAAAGATAAATCATACATATCCTAATCAAGAGAAGGCAGAGCAGCTATATTATTATCAGCTAGGCTTTTAGAATAAAACACAGAGATAAAGAGAGATGTTTCCTAACAATGACAGGGCATTGGCTCATGAGGAAACACGCAGTCCTCGATACTTATGCACCTCATAGCAGAACTTAGAAGTAAATGAAGCAGAAACCCAGTGGAAGGAGAGCCTGTCATTCATAAATAGATGGATTTCAACTTGCTTCTCTCAACAGTTGATAAAACTACCATATGGTGAGTATAGCAGGCTTACTACCCTCATTCTTCTTAGCCTTACATCTAGAAAGCACTTCAAACAACACTTTCCTAAGTGCACATAGGCTATTTAAAGATAGACCATGTTGTGTACCACAAAACTAGTCTCAATAAAAAATATTAACAAACTTTAGTTTTAGAGCACCTCAAGGTTTATAGGAATATTAATAAATTTTATTTTTTAATAAATTTTAAAGGATGACTGAGCAAATGAAATTTTATGACTCCAGCAAAATTAAATTAGAAATCAGTCACATTAGCTAGAAAATCCTCCAAATATTTAGAAATTAACACACTTCTAAATCTTTTCTTAAACTACAAAAAATTATAATACATTTTGAACTAAGTCAAAATCAACTGATAGGATGCTGCTAAAGCTATGTTAAGAGAAAAATGTAAAGTACTAAATGCTTGTGCTTTTAAAAAAAGACACAGTTCTGCTATCTAACCTTTTATCTTGAGAGACTGGAAAAGGTCAAATTAAATCCACAGATAAGAAAAAGAAGAAATATTGGTAGAAATATGGGTAGATATCTGAAACACAAAACAGATAAACTGAAGAAAGTCAGCTGTTAAGATCAGTAAGACTGATTCATCTCTAGTTTAACTCGCCGGAGAAGGAAAAGGACACAGGTTACTGGCTGTGTCTATAGAAAGAAGGATAATAAGGAGTGCGAAGAACGCGCCTGAAAATCGATTCCGTAGTTTTCTGGCGTGTGAAAAACCTGAAGGATGCGAAGTAGATCAGCAGAAGCAGATCAGCATTTGCTGGCAGCAAGGACAGGGTTTGCCTTGAGGGGACAGGAGCCTTCTGAGCAGAAATGTTCAGTGTCCTGGTTGCACTGATAGCCCCATGGGTAGGAAGGTTGCTTAAAATTCACCAAACTGAACACTCACTGTGACTGTTTTTAACATATAAATGATACTTTAGAGTCAGCTAAGAAAACTGAGTGCTAACCACTTACAATCTGTACATCTTATAATTTAAAATCTATTTTAAAATTAATATTATGTGAATACCTCTTACCTGCCCAAGATCTTTATTAAATGACATCTCCAGAGTTACCCCCCTGACCCCAAGAAAAATACATACTAATAACGCTTCTGGTGGAATGGAAGCAGCTGCAACTCGTGCTGCTTGGAGCGCTCATTGATTCGCCTGGCTTTCTCCCGGTGGAGATTTCCTCCTCCGTCTTGGTCCAGGCGTGCGGTGGGACTCACCAGAGTGCTTCACTTTACAGGAAGAATTTGTGCCTATTGCTAAATGCTTCCAAGAACAAGTAGAAAAACCCTGAAGGCTTAGATTTATATTCCTGTATCTTTCTGTGCTATGTCTGTGGCATTTCCCTGCCCGCTTTCCCTCGTCCATCATGATGGGATGAATGCTTTACTGCTGGGTTAATTTGTTTGATCTGAGGTAAGTCTATGTTGATGTGCTTTTAAGTTATTAGCTGGTCTCTAACAGGAGTCAGAAACTCTTGCCTGCCACTTCTTACTTTTATAAATGAATAAGTAGATCAGGGTGTGGGGACTTTTTTTTTTTTTCCTTTGTTTAATCTAACTTGAATATCCATGTGGCTCAAGAAGTCCAGTAATTGTGTAACATGGTTGCAGGGAATGCGGCTGTTTGCTGCCCTCTACCCCAAATCTCTGCCCTCTACCTCTCCTCAAATCAGCCATCTTCTCGAAGAGGTGCTAATGGTAGCTTTTACAAATCCATGTTTCCAAATAAAAGTTATCTTTTGATTCATTAATTTAAGCATTTGTTGTAGTACTAGATTTCATTTCCTTCAGCAGGCACCCCCTTTGCTATCCTCCTTTTTTTACTGAAATAGCATTCCTTGTTAATTTACCTGTATACAATCACAGATAGTATACCGTGTTTCCTTTTCAGAGTTTTTCCCTGTTAATAACTGCTTTATTCCCTTTGTACAGATTTCTGTATACCTGTTTATAATTCTTCTCATACCTTCTTATAAGCCTATTAGAACAATTTTCTATAAGGTCAATGTGCACTGTCCAAAAATATGTATATATATATATATATAGTGCACCCAACAAATGTAATTAACCTTTCCTTGAAGCCACAGTAAAAAGAAACATGAAATTAATACTTCATCTTATTTAACCCAATTTGTTCAAGCCGTTATTCTGACAAATAGCTGTATTTGAGATCCTTGATAACTTTCCTGTCCTGTGGTTCGGGTCTTCTGAATCTGATGGGCCTCGCAGCACTTAGGAAGGCGGTCTCTTCCCAGACAGGGTGCAGGCGCGAGTCAGGGGCAGCTTTGTTGGAGCACACGGCCTGCTGCCCTGCCTGTCCCCCGCCCACGCCATGTCCCCGAGGGCAGCACCTTCCCGCCCTGGAGCTAGGTCTTCTCATTTTCAGTTAGTGTGGGGAAGGATGCCCTGTGCTGACAGTGACCTCTAGGCTCGCCCTGGCAAGTACCTGTCGAGGTCCGCAGACTTTGTAGATGTTCCCTTTGCCTCCGTTCTCATGTCGCACCCTCTCTGCCCCGTGTCGTCTTCCAGAACCTGGGTTATTTTTTCACTCAGATGAAAGACAGGCTAAAGAGAAGGAGCGTGGAGGGCACAGTTTGTGAGACTGCGTGTGGCAGGGCGTTTTTACTGTCCCTTCTCATTTGTGCCCGACATCCAGCAGAGTGTAGAACTCCAGTCTGGAAATCATTTTTCTTTGGAATCTTGAGGGCATTGCTCCCCCGCTGGCCCTGTTCAGTGCAGTTCTTGTAAAGTCTGAAAGCTTTCTAAGCACTCCTTCCTTTGAAAGTCAACTATTTGTCTTCACAGAAACGTAGAATGTTCTCTTTGTCTGTGTTTATCAATATGATGAACACTTTATGGTCTGAGAGATTGCCTTCAATCAGCTTTTGCTGTTTTCTTTCCCGGTGTTTATTTTGGTTTTATTCTCTGAGGGGGGATTTCTTCTACCTCTCTCTGTTTAGCTGGACTTGTCATTTTGCTTTCTGAAGCCTCAAGAGATGTTTGTTTCTCTTCTGTAACATTCTGTTCTTAGTTTATAGATACAGGATTTTGTCTTATTTCTGAGTGTGTAATTAGTAATATGCCTTTCTAATCTTCCTGGTTTGTGCAGTTTTTTCCTCCAAAGGGCTTTTTTCCTGGTGTGGGTTTTCTGTTAGATTTTCCTGTCATCAGCAGAGCTGTCCCGGAGAAGATGGCTTACAGCGCTTCGTGTCAGTGGAGGGCCCTGCGCGGGGAGAGGGGCCTGGCCACACCCTGGTGCTCTTAAGTGTCTTGGTCTTTGCACTTGTCGGGTTATACTTGGAAGTGCTCCTGTCCAGAGGCGGGAGAGTTGAGCTGGCCGCAGTGAGGACTTGGTGGAGAAGAAAGGCCAGGAGGCCCGGTGGACAGTGCACACATAGCAGAGTCGCTCGCACCATTTCTGGTGGAGATACACTTTCCACTGTGCCAGTCTCGCTCTAGCCCAGAGACCTTCTGAGTTACTTTTTCCAACGAGCAGATCTCCAGATTTCTGCAGAAGTGTGAGTTGGCTCAGCACTTCGGAGGGGTGGGGCGTCTGGCTCCTCAGCTCCACACACCCACGCAGAATCCCAGCCCTCCTTCCATTACCGGCTGCTTCCTGAGCCCCGGGAGGACTCTGGGCTGGACGTGGGGGGCAGTTCTTAGCTTTCCCTCCACTGAGTGCAAGTGGCCAACAGCCTGATTTCTGACCTCCAGAATCTCATTGTGTGTTGTCTCTTCTCCCATTCTCCCCTTGAGGATTTTTTTTTTTAAGTTGTATTAAGATTTATGAAACATACAATTTATCATTGTAACCATTTTTAGATGTACAGTTTAGTGTCAGTAAGTACATTCCGCTCAACAGTATGTGCTTGTCTTATGGTAATGAGAACAGATTTCATGTAGAGATTGTTTGGCAGGAGGGTGGGATGTCTGCGTAGAGAGCAGAGGCCTGGCGGGCGGGAGGCAGGCAAGCTCTGGGCTTCTGCGTGTTTGGGGCGGTGGGATTTGTTTCCTCCTGGAGAGCAATTGGATGGGGTGTTGGCATGGACGTCCCTTTAAAAAGGTTCCAGTTGGAGCTCTCGGGCCTGCCGTTTCTGGCTCTGCAAGATCTGGCCTGCCCACCCATGTCCTCCCGCCGTCTGCCGTTCCTCCCGCTGCCCACTCACTGTTCTTGGCTCCTGATGGCTCACAGCCCCCTCGCCTCTGCCGCCTCTGCTGGGCGGGTGTCCTGCGTGCAGTGCCCTGCCTCCCATCTGCCTCCTTCTTCACACTCCTAGCTTCCCGTCCTGCGCCCTGCGCCCTGCGTCACTGCCCCTGACCCTGGCCTCGGGTTGTTCCTCTCCTGCCTTCTTCCCTGACCTTGTACATACCTCCGAATTATCACCTGCCCCTCCCACACTGCCTGGCCCTCTTTGATGTCTGTTTCTGCCCTTTGTGCCTGGCAGGAAGCCAGTGTTCAGTTAAATGCCTGGATGGATTCCTGATGCCAGAGACTAGAAAAGAGAACTCTTTATCCTTTCTTGTAGGACATCCGACACGAAGCCAGTGACTTCCCCTGCAGGGTGGCCAAGCTGGCGAAGAACAAAAACCGAAACAGGTACCGCGACGTCAGTCCCTGTGAGTATCCGCACAGCTTCCCGGCCTCTGCCTCTGCCCCGATTCCGTCGCCTGAGAGCGTGGTGATAAATGCATAGCAGTTACAGGTTTATGACTTGATTGTTTCCTATGAAGTGGGCATTAGAGATGTATAGTAATGGTTCATTTTTCCACCATGGTAGAAGAGGTAAGGTTTCAGTTTCTGGAAAATTCAGCAAAGTTCAAAGGACTATTTTTTAGCTTTGGCTGTTTTGTGGTGAATCATTTTCCTGCCAGCTGAAGCAGAGTGTAGCAGGCATAATGAAACCTTTTCTTGGTGACTCAGCAGTGCATCGTTAGCCCCCAGCACTGTGTAGAACACAGCTACGCCCTGTACGGGCATGCAGAGTTCGGGCTCTGTGCCCCTCAGCAGACACAGCCCTTCCTGCCACCTCTGCCCACTGTGCCCTTCGATGCCATCAGCACTCACTTCTCATAACTGTCATTGTGCAGTGCGCCTGCTGCCCTCGGCAGTCTCCTGCCTTCTGAGGATTGGCTCCAATACCTTGAAAGTCGATAGCTCAACATGTTAGAATCTGTGTGAAGCAAGAAAATCCGAGCTGATGGGGCCAGGGATTTAGCTCAGTGGTTTTTGCGCCTGTCTTGCAAATGCGAGGACCAGGGTTTGATCCCTGGTTAACCCCATATCATACTGGGTGTGGAGACTCAGGCCCGGCAGCAACCAGTACCACATACCACAGTGCCGGGCATCCCAGCACTCGGGAGGCAGAGGCAGAAGGATTCCTGTGATGTGAGTTTGAGGCTGAGCTCAGGGCCAGCCTGAACCACAAAGCGAGACCCTGTCTCAAAAAAAAAAAAAAGAAAATCCGAGCTGAGTTCCTGAATTTTGCCATCTCCAGTCGGCCATCAAGACCTTTTGAACTCCCCTGCAGGGCCGGTGGACACGAGCCAGGGGCCGGTAGCTGTGACTTATCCATGACTTTGGTTCAAATTTCCCGGGGAGCATTACAGTGGCCCTGGAACCTGCTGCTGTGGCTCCCCGCTTTCGTTTGTGTTTCAGCTCAGCCCTGACACTGTGTGGCTTTGGGCAAACTGATCTCTTCTCTGATTGTCTGTACACTGAAGTCACACCTCGGAGTGGCATGTGGAGCATGCAGCCCAAATGTAACAAGTTCTCAGCAAACCCCGGTTACCCAGACACCTGAGGTGCTAACTCAGTGCTTAGATGACACTTGCCTGCACCCAGTGTCCGATGCCTTTGATAAAATACATCTAGGCTGAGATGCCAGATATGTATTTATTTAAAAAACAGCAACAAAAACAAAAATCCTGGATCGTTGTGTGAAGTCCTGGCTGGAGACTTGTTCCTGCGGATCTGCATGTGACAGGACACTCTGTTCCCATCTTTCATAGCGCGGCACCAGGACAGCCAGGCAGCACGCTATAGTTGTACTTCCTGAGACAGAACACTGACTGTGATATTCCTTTGCTGTGTTTTGTTTTGAGACAGGGTCTCGCTTTGTAGTTCGGGCTGGACCTGAACTCAGCCTCAAACTCACATGACAGCAATCCTCCTGCCTCTGCCTCCCGAGTGCTGGGATGACAGGCGTGAGCCACCACGCCCAGCACTGTGGTATGTGGGTACTGGTTGCTGCTGGGCGTGAGTCTCCACACCCAGTATGGTATGTGGTTACCGAGGATCGAACCTGGGTCCTTGTGCTTGCAAGACAGGCACAGGAACCACTGAGCTAAATCCCCGGCCTGGCCTGCTGTGTTTTTATTGACCTTTCACCTAAATAATTTTAGAGCCAGTTTTATAGTACTTAAAATACTCTTCCTCAGAAACAATCCCCAAATTTTTCACTCCTAATCTCATTCTTCATACCTCTTTTTAATTTTTTGGTCTCCTAACCCCTGCTCTACAGTGGAAAAAGCCACTTACCATTCATGTTGATAGGGACAGGGAGAAGGGCTCAGGTCAGAGGTGCCCACTGCCTGGTCCCCAGGGCCCTTGACGGCCTCAACAGCCTCATCCCTCATCCTTGCTGCTACGTGAGGCTTTGCCCACAGCAACCTGGTGGCTCTTCCCACGACCCTCCTGTCACCTTCCACTCAGGAGTGAAAACAAGGTCCAGAGATGAGGGGTTTCCCAAAGTCACCTGGTGCTGTTGGAATCCACTCAGCCCACCAGTACCAGTCACATAAATTTGTTTTAGATTTTTTTTTTTTTTTAGGTTTTTGGAGACAGGGTCTCGCTTTGTGGTTCAGGCTGGCCCTGAGCTCAGCCTCCAACTCACATCACAATCCTCCTGCCTCTGCCTCCCGAGTGCTGGGATTACAGGCGTGAGCTACCACGCCCGGCACTGTGGTATGTGGTACTGGTTGCTGCTGGGTGTGGGTACACCCAGTATTGTTATGTGGTTACCGGGGAATCGAACCCGGGTCCTTGCGCTTGCGAGACAGGCGCCGGAACCACTGAGCTAACTCCCCGGCCCCTGTTTTAGGTTTTTTATCACCTTGATACACTTAAAAATCATCCAAGAAGCTCAGTTTTTACAAACCTTCCATGATGAAAAATAGTATCTTTGAACTTGGAACAAAAGCCTCACACACTTATTCCCAATAACTAAGCCTTTTCCCATTGGTCTTAGGGAGGAGGTACTATTTCTGGGAGGTCGCCTGAGTCCATTGTCCCTTGTTTTATGCCAGAAATGAAAGTACCCACCTGCTCTTTTTTTTTTTTAGGTGTTTTGAGACAGGGTCTCGCTTTGTGGTTCAGGCTGGCCCTGAGCTCAGCCTCAAACTCACATCACAGCAATCCTCCTGCCTCTGCCTCCCGAGTGCTGGGATTACAGGTGTGAGCCATCACGCCCGGCACTGTAGTATGTGGTACTGATGCTGCTGGGCATGAGTCTCCACACCCAGTATTTTATGTGGTTACCGGGGATCGAACCAGGGCCCTTGCGCTTGCAGGACAGGCGCCAGAACAACTGAGCTAAATCCCCAGCCCCACCCAGCTGCTCTTTTTAGCCAACAGGGTAAGAAAAACAACCTTCAGGGACCACTGCTTTTGTAAAAGGTAGTGATAAGGGTGGGGGTGGTTTTGGTTTTTAAATAACCTGGGACAGAACTTCCAAACGAAATTTATTTCTAAAAACTAATCTGTATGTTATATTTATATACATTCGGGGTTTGGAGTTTAGAGTTTTTTCTAGAACATTTAAATTCTCTTTTAAATGCCTCTGCTGGTGATGTTTGAAAGATTTGGAATCATTCAAGTTCATTATATATGAATTTAAAAAGAACAGAACAGCTACAATGGAACTCGAGGTCTGGCTGTTCATGCCACTGTGTGCTTAGCCCTTTGCTCTTCAAACCACTGGCCGTGGCTGAGGTCGAGGTGTGATGATCGTAACTCCTTCCTGCCGCTCGTCGTGCCAACCACCCTGGGGGCTGCTTGGGGTCTGGGGTGAACTTTGTTCCCTTCTAAAGACTGAAGCCACTCTGCTTTTACCCTGTAAAAGTTTGTGCTCTGTTCCCAGGAACAGAGCCTGTGACATGTATAGACCAGTGATAGATGTCCCCGGAAGCCAAGGCCCGGGGCAGATGCTCAGGTGGGCGGTGATCCGGGGCTCACTGTGGTTTATTGCTGGTGTTGTTTAGTGTTGGCTTTCAGGTGCTTCAGAGAAACCTTTCTGAAAATGACGGTCACCCCTCCTGGATGACTAATGTCACCTAACAGCGTGTCATCTCCCCTCATGTGAATGCCTCAAGGGCAGGGCCTGCCCTTCTTTGTTTTCCTGTGGCTGCGTGGCCTGTGGGGACACACTGACCCTGCAGGGATTAACCCGAGTTCTGGTTCACCTTTCAGTTGACCACAGTCGGATTAAACTCCATCAAGAAGACAATGACTATATCAATGCTAGTTTGATAAAAATGGATGAAGCTCAAAGGAGTTACATTCTCACCCAGGTAAACAGTTATCTAAATTCATTTTAAACATCACCTTAACAAGTTCTAGAATCGGGTCAGGGATTTAGCTCAGTGGTTCCAGCACCCTAGCCTTGCAATGAAGGCCGGGGTTCGATTCCCGGTAACCACATGCAACAATGCCAGGCATGGTGACTCACTCCCACCAGCAGTCAGTACCACATACCACAGTGTAGGTTGTGGTGGCTCACGCCTATAATCCCAGCACTTGGGAGGCAGAGGCAAGAGGATTGCTGAGTTCAAAGCTGAATTCAGGACCAGCCTGAACTGCAAAAGTGAGACCCTATCTCAAAAAACTAGAAAAAAAAAATTTTTTTTTCTAGAATACTTTTGTCTGTACTGCAAATCAAATGTGCCATGTCACATAGGAGGTCATGTTTTTTAAACAAATCAAGAAGTTACAAGGTAGTTAAAATTTTTTCCTTGCAGAGATTGAGTTTGATTATAACAGTGCTACTTTTTGGGAAGTATGTAATGAGTGACCAGGGCCGTGCATGGTGGCTCATGCGTGTTACCCTGAAACTCTGTAGGCTGAAACAGGAGGATCACTGTGAATTCAAGGCCAGTCTGAGCTACAGAGTGAGTTCAAGACCAGCCTGAACCTCACAGCAAAGACCCTCTCTCAAAAAACCAAAAAGAAAAAGGGAGAGAGAAATGAATGGGAACGAGAGGATCTAAGGAGCAACACTGAGTCACAGGTCCTGCCAGCGGGCAGCGCAGCCATGCCCAGAGGAGGCCTGGGCAGGGCTGGCCCCTCACAGGGATCTGTCTCTGCCCTGGGCGTCCCAGCGGCAGATCTCACAGGATCGCAGGAGGCCAGACATCTCTGCCCAGAGAGCACTCAGAATCCCACATTGTGGGCCACGTTCTTTAGCCCAGAAAAAAACAGCCATCATTAGAGGCTGTAAACAAGCATGAAAAGTCACTTAAAATTCCTGTCGGCTTTTGGCATTTTTCTGGAAATAAAAAGTGGTTTAATAATCAAGCCTCTTACAAAACACTCAATGATAGGAGACCAAAAGACCATGAGTATCTAGGGAAATGGACAAAACCATTTGTTTTCAGTTCATTTTCTCCAGTCATAACTCGTTACCTGTAAGTTGGTTTAAACTTAAGTTGCTTTGTTTTGTTTTCATCATCGTTTTGGTGGGTTTTTTTTTTTTTTTTTTTTTTAGTCCATATTGGTTCACCGTTCTTATGTGTGGCTCAGGCTATGAGTTACTGTGAACACTGTCATTCTTCTTGATGTATGGAAATTAAAATTTGGATGAAGCAGAAAGCTTTATGAACAAAGGCTGCTCTGGGCAGGCAGCTGGACCAGGGGTACCCCCTGTGGTCCCCTCCACTCCCTTGCCCCACCCCAGATTCTCCCTGTCTGTCCCACCCTGCCCTCCTGGGCTTTGGGGTGGGCTGCTGGAGCTGGGGTTCGTAAGGAAGGAGCTGCCTGCCAGTGAGGAGCTGGTGGAAAGGGGCTAAGGCACCAATAACTCCTCTGTTTGGAGAAGTCTAATTTCCTTTGATTTCAAGCGTTTAGCTTTGGTGCGAGGTCAGGAAGCCTTTTCTGTACCCCTAGCAAGTATCAAATGGAGTATTAAGGAATATCAAACAGAGTATTAAGGAATTACACAGAAACCTACAGTGCTGTCTTCCCGAGCCCTGTGTCCCAGCCATGACTTGGAACCTATGACTCTGTCTTTTGTGAGGTGGTACCATGAACCTTGGGAAGCTACTTATGTATCCCCTTTATCCTGTGGTTTTCAGAAGAAGTCAGGGCAGTCTGGCCCCAAAATAGTACCTAGGCAAGGTAACTGAGATATTTTCTAAGCCACCAATCCAAGGAAACCTTTCCTATTTTTAGTTTCAGTGTTGTTCATTATACAAATAACGTGAGTCAAAATTCTCATTTTGTAGAGGAGTACAGAGTAAAGTCAGAGGCCATGCACCTCCCCGGAAATGTCAGCTAAGTGTGGTGTGCGTCCCTCAGCTCGTAGCTGGGTTTAATCCTTCAGGCCCATTCTAAACTCAGTAGGGTTGGGACAGAGGGTGACAGGTGAGTAGCCGAGCTCAGAGAGCTACTGCTGTGGGGGGCCTGACGACTGGGGTCTTCTTGCGAAGGCCAGAGGATGAGAGCCCAAGGTTCCCTGTGACATGACGTCTGCCCTTGGGCACGGGCGTGGTCACTGCTGTCTGAGTTCCCAGCGCACTTCTCAGACACAGATTGAGGCAGTGGCTTTGAGGTGAGCCCAGAAAGTAAGTGAGAGGATGCTGCCGGCTGGTGTGGCCAAGGAAGGTGTGCGAAAGTACAGGGAAAGACTAGATGACTGATGGCGGCAGTAGGGGAGAGTGGGAACCATTCTAGAGGTGGCACTAGCCCGAGGCATTGACAAGCCCTGATCCCCACAAGGGGAAGAGGTGATGTGACCTTGCTTGTAGGCAGGAGGAATTCAAGCTGGTCACACCCTGTGTCCACCTGGTAACCCTTACCATGCCCCAGTGACACCAGACACGGAGGGCCCCTGCATGACCATTTGTGTGTCCCCATCCCTGATAGCCTGGTCTGAGGACAAAGGCTGTGTGCATGTGGTCAGGTCCTTCTGTAGTTGTAAGAACATGAGCTCATGTTGTATTGGGTCCTTGCATGCCAGGAACTGCTCATATCTGAATATAGTCAACTTTTTACAGCCCTATGAAGAGATCCTATTTTTAGTCAGGTGAGACAGTTGGGGAAACCAAGGCACAGAGAGGTGAAGTGACTTGCCAGAGATGGCAGGATGGTAGGTATTTGGAACTGGAACCAGCAGAAGCCTCCGTTGGTCACTGCTCCCCTGCCCCACAGTTGTTCTGTCCCTGTTCCATCTGCCGTTCGGCGAAGGAACCCCACAGCCACTGCCCACACCAGGAAACGTGTCCCTTCAAGGTGGGCGTCAGAATTGCCATGGCTGCTCACTGGACAGGGAGAGGCCGCTTCCCTGCCTGAGCTGGTGAGGACTCAGCACTGGCACCAACAGCTGCTGAAGGTGAGCTCATAGCACGGTATGATGTCTTCCGGTGTCACACTGTGTGGAATTGTGTGTTTGCAGGGCCCTTTGCCCAACACGTGCGGGCACTTCTGGGAGATGGTGTGGGAGCAGAAGAGCAGGGGCGTGGTCATGCTCAACCGAGTGATGGAGAAAGGGTCGGTAAGTCACATGCTGTTGGCCTCACGCCCTCACTGTGTGCTGCCCTTAGAACTATCATTTCCATCTGAGTTTCCGTATTTTTTTACTGTTTCTCTCCTTCTTCATGTGGTATATTTTTTTACCTAAAATTTAACGTAACAATATATAAATACATGTTAATGGCAAGCAAGTCACTTGAATGAATGAAAAGAGAAAAGTGTAAGCTTGTCCTCGACTCATTTTCCGTTTTTTTTTTTTTTTTTTTTTTTTTTTTTTTTTTTTTTTTTTTTTTTTTTTTTTTTTTTTTTTTTTTTTTTTTTTTTTTTTTTTTTTAAGATAAAGTCTTGCTTTGTAGTTCAGGCTGGCCCTGAGCTCAGCCTTAAACTCACATCACAGCAATCCTCCTGTCTCTGCCTCCCGAGTGCTGGGATGACAGGCGTGAGCCACCACGCCTGGCACTGTGGTGTATGGTACTGGTTGCTGCTGGGCGTGAGTCTCCCCACCCAGTATTGTATATGGTTAACCAGGGATCGAACCCGTGCGCTTGCAAGACAGGCGCCAGAACCACTGAGCTAAATCCCCGGCCCCTCATTTCTTGGTCTTATGCCCCAGATGTAGTCACCACGCCACCCTCCCCTGCGCTTGCAGAGCTGAAATCATTGTGTGAAGCAGTTGGGCCAACACAGTTGTTCTTGAAAAGCTCCGTGTCAGTGAATCTGTCTTCACCATCCTCCTCCTGTTTGGCTGGTTGTTGTGTCGTTAGACACATCAGCATGGAGTGTGGCTTTGTGTCAGGTGGGGGTGTTGTCGACAGGGAAAGTCCGCGAGGCCGTGTAACTTGCTTTAGAGTGTGGTCTGCTGTAGCTCTGGTGCTTTCATGCATAAGACGTGCACTTGGGGTTTGCGTTAGGTACTTCAGGCTTCATGCACCTCAGACTCTGCCCACGAGTTCTCTGGTTAGGAATTGTTTGGAGAAGCCAAATCATCTGTTAGGACCACACAGATGACTTGCGTGGGGCCTCTTAAGATGGCCTAGCAGTTTGCTTTGACTGGCCCCGATGACTCCTGCGAGCACCAGCCTTCGTGCTGGATTCGGAGACTCCAGTGATAGCAGCATGTTGGCACTGCCACATTCCTGTCTAGGGTGGACCAGGAGAGAGTCCTGGAGATGCGTGCTCTGTAGCACTCTACCACCCAGCCCCGTGGATTGCTGTCTAATAAAGTGAGTCTCCTGCTCAACCCCGTGTGTATCAGTGGGATAGGGTGCTAGAATAGTGATCTTCTGCTTACTTTTTCTAATTTTATTTTGAGGCAGAATCTCCCTGAGCTGCACAGGCCGTCTTAAACTTACCATCCTGCCTCAGCTTCCTGTGTAGCTGGGATTATAGGTATATGCCACCATGCCTGGGAAGTCCATCAAATTAAATGTTGATTGATGGGTACTTGGTTGATGGCAGGATTTCTCCATAGTCCTAGCTTTCACCCCGCTTACAAAACTAAGCTTTGCTTTGGCTTCTGGAGGTGTTTGCCACATGGAAGGGAGACTTCAGTCAAAGCCTGTCTGCCCTGCTCACAAGGGAGAAAGGTCAGCTCTTTCTCAGTAGCGTCGGCCGTTCTCCCTCTCACGTCCTCCTCTCTCTGCTCTCTGGCGAGTTCCCTCTTCAGCATAGTAGCCTTGGGCCCATCAGGTCAGACTCTGTCCCGAGAATCTGGAAGCGGTACAGACTGTCAGAAGTGTGAGAAGAGGGCCGGGGATATAGCTCAGTGGTTCCGGCGCCTGTCTCGCAAGCGCAAGGACCCGGGTTCAATCCCCGGTAACCACATAACAATACTGGGTGTGGAAACTCACCCCAGTGGCAACCAGTACCACATACCAGTGCCGGGCGTGGTGGCTCACGCCTGTAATCCCAGCACTTGGGAGGCAGAGGCAGGAGGATTGCTGTGACGTGAGTTTGAGGCTGAGCTCAGGGCCAGCCTGAACCACAAAGCAAGACCCTGTCTCAAAAAACCTTAAAAAAAAAAAAAAGAAGAAGTGTGAGAAGAAGCACATCCTTCCCAGTTAGCCTGAAGTCCTGCCCTCAGCTGCCCACGCATCCCGGCTCCACCTAGACCCTGGCATTCAGTTAATGTCGCTGTGCTGAGTGGCAGCACTGCTTCCACGAGGAAGGACAGGTGGGCCCGTCCAGGGCTGTGTTTGCCCATCATGGACGTGGGTTAGAACAAGCCAGGACTTTCAGACAGACGGGCGTCCAGGGCCTGCAGAAAGCCCTGCTGGCATCTGCTCTGGGATTATGAAGTGCACTTCTACATTGGCATCTTACTCAGAGACTTTATTAGCTTCTCTCACTCCTTGCTGTTTGCTTCTGTCTTGTTTGGGGACAACTTCCAGCCTCAGGAGAGCGGGACAAGAAGGACCTGTGGCTCTGGCCTCACCTAGATCTTTATAGCCACTGCTGGTCAGTCCTCCTTCCCCCACCCCGACTTGTCTGTCTTGTCACCTTGGCCAGCCTGAAATATCTCCCTTTGGGGATCCCCAAGGCACAGTCAGAGCACCTTCCCCACCCTTCCCACTGTCCACCTTGTCATTGCTGCGCCTCCATCCCCTGCCTGGCCTGGGTGGGGGGCGGTCAGTGTGTAAGTGCACGTTAGTTACAAGTGTCACTTCCCTGAGAGCTGTCCGCACATGCACGCTTGCTGACTTCTCTCGGGTGAGACTCCTGGGACTTTGGGTTTCCTCTGTCTGGGCTTATTGTCCAGGGAGAGCGGCCACGGAGCCCTGCCCACCTGCTGCATTGTGGCCCACTGAAGGTGGATCAGACCCCCTTCTTACTTCCGCTGAAACCGAGGCTTGTGGGTTTGATACTTTCAAGAAAGCCTTAGTGATCTTCATTTAAATCAGGATCATTAAGTAGTTCCGAATTATCAAGGGAGAACATCAGAAGTAGTTTTATGAACTAGAAGCCAAAGCGAAAGGCGAAGCCCAGACCCCTACAGGAGGCCCTGAATTACTTCGCACCTGATTCCGCCCTTCAGCCTTTCTGGGTGATCTGCAGTGGTGTCTTCAGTCCTGTTTTCGTTGTCCCTGGGTCCCTTCCCAGGGAAGTGTTTGCTGTGCTCTGTGCTGGCAGCTCCATCTGGTCCTGCTCCTATGTGAAACGGCCCCATAGAGTCCTTTGTGGAAAAGCAAAACCTCTTGTACAGTGTGGGCTCTTGTGGCAGGTGGGCTAGAGCCCAGCAGTGACCCACTGCTGTGGAGAGCCAGGAGCTGCCAGGTGGGAGCCTCCCACTCTCCTGAGAGGCGCCCACCATGCTGACCGTGTCCCCACGTTCAGAGGACGTGGGCCTCATATTGTCATAAAGCTCATGGTGTGTGCTGCAAGCTCCTGTCTCAAGAAAACAGTTGCTCACAATAACCCGGTGTCGTTTCCTCCCTCAGTTAAAATGTGCACAGTACTGGCCAGAAAAGGAGCAAAAAGAGATGATCTTTGACGACACAAATTTGAAATTAACATTGATCTCGGAAGACATCAAGTCGTATTACACAGTACGACAGCTGGAACTGGAAAACCTGGCAGTAAGTGTGCCACGCACTCGGTGTGTGGCGGGGCGCTGGGTGGGTGGCCCTTCCCTCTGGGCGGTTCCCCCCACCCATCGTGCATCGGGGTGGTTTTGACGCC
>PVIR01021867.1:0-28585 GCA_004026965.1 Petromus typicus
TATATACCTAGCTTTTGTCCTTCTCAGGGCTCCATAGCCTCTCTTTCCTCTTTCCCCAGTGATCCGTATCATTCTATCTTGGTTTTGCTGTGTTTGGTCACTGTCTTCCTAATTTTTTGGCACAGCTAATCACCCAGTTATTAAATGTGTATGCAGTCCTCTTCTAAACCTCAGATAATGGAAACACCACAGAATGATGTGCCATGAAGAGTGTCTTGACTCACACCACAAGGCCACCTATCTTTGAGAACTTGTTTGGAGGTTCTAGCAGGGGAGCACAGCTACTCATATACCCTTGACCGAAGAAATGATCCTTCTCTATTGGAGGTTGTCCTCCTCTTCGACCTAGCATGCAGCTTCAGAAGGGACACACATGGAGCTGTGAGGGAGGAAGGGGACACCCACCTAGCCAGCCATATCAGCTGAATCAACCCTGGTGATCAATGGGGTAGCTGATGTAGTAGCCAGATAGCCCTCACATCCAAGGCCATCTATCTTTGCAGCTACATGGTGCTTGCTGAGACTGGTGTGATTCCCGATAATGTTGAAGTGAGAATGGAGTACATACATTTTGATCCTGGGGTTTGATTTACTGAAGATGGAAGACACATTCTAGGTATGGGTAGCATCAACAGGTATGTAGCCTCGAAAAAATAAAAGTAAAAAAAAAAAAAAAATGGCCCTGCTCTCTCCTGCATCTCTTGTCATGGATTGCTTCTCTTCTGCCTTGCTCTTCAGCCATATTGCCCTGTATTGGAGCTATCATGGAAAATGAGGGCCATGTTAGAATAAGCATCCATCTTGGAATGAGGGAGTGATCTTGAGATGAGGAGCCATTTTGGAACACAGTAAACATCTTGGAAAGCGGAGCCATTTTGAAAAGGCCGTCATCTTGGAATAAGGAGTCATTTTGTATAAGGTAGCCATCTTAGAGGAAGGAGCCATTTGGAAAATGGAAGCCACGTTAGGATGATCAGTCTATTTGAAATGAGGGAGCTATCTTGAAATGAGGAGCCATTCTGGACAAGAAAGTCATTTTGGGATGAGGAGCCATTTTGAATAACACAGCCTTCTTAGTGAAGCAGCAATCTTGGAAAACGGGAGCCATATTACAATGAGCAGCCATCTTGGAAAATCAGAGCCATCTTAGAATGCAGAACCATTTTACAAACTGGAAACTATCTTGAATTAAGGAGCTGTGATAAAAAATATGGTGAATGTTTTAGTTAAAATTTCATCACAGTAAGAGACACATTAGCATTAGTGCCCCTCAAAATACTCCTTACATGGAACACTCCTATGCTGGTTTTTTTTTTGTTGTTGTTTGTTTGTTTGTTTTAGTTTGTTTTTTTTTAATTTTTTTTTTTTTTTAGGTTTTTTTTGAGACAGGGTCTCGCTTTGTGGTTCAGGCTGGCCCTGAGCTCAGCCTCAAACTCACAGCAATCCTCCTGCCTCTGCCTCCTGAGTGCTGGGATTACAGGAGTGAGCCACCACGCCCAGCACTGTGGTATGTGGTACTGGTTGCTGCTGGGGTGAGTCTCCATGCCCAGTATGCTATGTGGTTACCGGGACTCGAACAGGCGCCGGAACCACTGAGCTAAATCCCCGGCCCACTTATGTTGTGTTTTTGCCATTGGAGGAAGCAGCTGTGGAAGCACCCTTTCCTGTCTGTAGTTGTGATGCTGTAGCTGCTTCATTGACCAGGAGGGACTGAACATACTTGCATTTCACGACTATTCTGACTTGGGGGAAAGTGACAGACATTGTATGGTACCAGACCTGCTGAGTGGATGAAGACACACTATAATGATTTGACAAGCTTTCCTTTCCCTTGGATTTAGCATTCATTATATTTTTAAGTCACACCTCCTAAAGACACTCATGGAACAGAACTTCCAGAACTGTTTAAAAAAGTGGCAAAAATGATGAAAGAAGTATGTCCAAAAGGAATAGAAGTATTTGAGGGATGTTAAAGGCAATGTGTCCTTAACTGTAATAATTTTTGAAAAACAATTAAATATTCATTGCATATTTTCATCTCATTTCATATGAAATAACATAGAGTTTCTTCAAAAATTAAAATGTAACAATACTATAAGATCTGAAAATCAATCAGTCATAATTCTAGGCAGTTGAAACCAGAATCTTAAAATTATATTTGCCCTCATTTTTCATTGTGTCTTCAGCTAACCCATACACAAAGTCTAATAATTTATACATGAATGAGTAACAAAAATGTACTATATAAATACGACGAAATATAAATCAGTCTTGAAAAATAAAGTAAATTATACATATATGACAACAAAGATGAATATAAAATATGGAAATCAAGTAAGCAGAGGACAAATATTCACCTATATGAAAGTGTAAAATTCAAAAGAAGAGACAAGAGAATGTTGGCTACTAGATTTTAGGGAGAGAATATACGTGAGAAGATGGACTGATCAATAAATATAAATTTTTAGTTCAAATTAGAATTTCTTTTCTGTCTAGCAAATCTAATATATCAATCCTCTTGAATGAATTTAAATAAAAAGGACTTTTTATTACAAGCTCATTGATTTATTTGTTCTCTTCAAAAGTATAAACATCTTTTTAATGGAGCTAGTTTTATCATAAGCCAAAAAATTAAATTTCCAATTAAACAACAGTGATACTATTATTGTATTTCAAACAAATGCTCCCTCTCACGAATTCACTTTTAAGTTGGAAAGTTGCTTAACAGGACACAACATTAGTAGTTCATTATTAAGAAATGATTTTTAAATATAGTGATTAAGGATCTACTAAAAAATAATGCCCTTATAATGAGTTATCCAAACAATTACTTTGGGTTTATCAAGATGAAAATTTAAAATGATCCACAGAATTAATAAAACTTTAAACAAATTGAATAATTTGGTAAAAATGAATATGTTGACCTAATTTCTGTACTGCCAAGTCATTTTCACAACTCTATTCACACAGAACACATTATAATATCATCTATTTTGGTCTATCCATTATTAAATCTGAGAGAAGTAAAATTTAATTTCTGCCTCACCATATTTTAGAACAGATATGGTATTAAATCCTCTCTATGTATAGTTCATTGCAGAAGATCCTGTCTAATCCCTCCTGAAGCTGCACTCTAGGTTGAAGAGGATGACCACCCCCGATAGAGAAAAGATGCTCCTGTCAGCATTTCTTGCACTAGTCAGTTGAAGACTGAAATTATTTCCTTTGTCATCACAGATCTGGTGGTACATGTGGCACTGAACAGATCCTTTTCCACATGAGTACAAACTTCACCTGCCCTCTGTCTTGCCCAAGTAGCTTGTTCACATTCATCTCTAACCTTCTCCCTATTACTGTCTGACTTTACTCCAAAGCACATGGATTCTGCTTCCTGATTCTTTGTCTTAGAGGTGATGACCTTTTCTGATTTACAGTATCATTCCCACCAGAGCCCAAATGATGTGCTTTAGTTATCCTGTGACTAAGTTTCAGATCTGCTAAGCTGCATCCACAAGGGGACAATGTTATCAATGTTTACAGTGCTTGGACACAATTTCTTAATTATTTCAGTCTTTAGTTTTAGAAAGTTGACATTTTTCCAAATTTACTTAAGTCAACACCAGCCATCAACTGATTCAGTGTCTGATACATTTGTAATGGAGTTGGATGTGTTTCCACATTTTCCACGTCATCTAAGAGTTCTGCCAATTTTGTGTGATTTATGGTATTTGCATACATTGTTTCATTTTTATACATTATAGCATCTATTTTGACAAATGCATAGCATCTTTTATCCACTACCCTAGTAAGATAAAGTACATTTCTATTTTTCTTTAATTAGTAGGATTTGCATATAGAAGTCTCTGATTTTATTATTATTATTATTATTATTTTGTTTTGTTTTGTTTTTGTCAGGGTCTCACTTTTGTAGTTCAGGCTAGCTTTAAGCTCAGCCTTGAACTCACAATAATCCTCCTGCCTCTGCCTCCCAAGTACTGGGATTATAGGTGTGCGCCACCACACCTGGCACTGTGGTATGTGGTTCTGATTGCTAGTGGGTGTGATTCTCCATGCCCAGCATTGTTGTAGGTGGTTACCGGTGATGAACCTGGACCCTTGTATAAGCAATATGTTTTGACTCAGTGTGATGAAGAATATACATGAACTATTTCTATTAACTTTAACTTGCCAAATGGGAGATGTGCACTGTATTATAAACCATTCCCTAGGCCTTTGTGTTCAGTGCTATGTTTTCATAATAGCATGTTTTGAATTTTTTTTTGTTTTGTTTAGGTTTTTTTTGAGGCAGGGTCTCGCTTTGTAGTTCAGGCTGTCCCTGAGCTCAGCCTCAAACTCACATCACAGCAATCCTCCTGCCTCTGTCTCCCGAGTGCTGGAATTACAGGTGTGAGACATCATGTTCGGCACTGTGGTATGTGGTGCTGGTTACTGCTGAGCGTGTCTCCATACCCAGCATTGTTATGTGGTTACCGGGGATCGAACCCGGGTCCTTGATCTTGCAAGACAGGCGCCAGAACCACTGAGCTAAATCCCCAGCCCATGAAATGGTATTTTGAATTGTGCTGTTTAAAAAACAGATCACAAGAAAAGCTAATCTGTTAACACTACAGTCATGGGGAAGATGCATGGAATCCACACTTTCTGTGCGTCCATCATGTACAGAAGTTGATTCCGGTGTACCAGTGTGAATTCTGCTCAGGCTGCTTGTGTTACCACTGCAATTTCATGTGGTCCAATGGTGCTTTCCCTACTGCTTTATCTTGGCTCGATGCTACAGAAGCTATATGTTGTCAAATATTTGAGGAGAAATCATATTGAACACCAACTACAGTCTTAGATAAGCGAGTAGAAGTAATTTTATCAGTAATTTTTTTTTCTGTTTCTCTATTTAAAGAAAACATTATAAAATTAGCTTATGGATGTTATTTATTGATGGAGGTAGTAAAAGGGTGAAAGGTTGTTTTTTGTTTTTTTTGTTTTTGAGACAGGGTCTTCCTTTGTAGTTCAAGCTGTCCCTGAGTTCAGCCTCAATCTCACATCACAGCAATCCTCCTGCCTCTGCCTCCCAAGTGCTGGGATTACAGGCATGAGCCATGATGCCCGGCACTGTGGTATGTGGTATTGGTTGCTGCTGGGCGTGAGTCTCCACACCAAGTATGGTTGTGTGGTTACCGGGGATCAAACCCCAGCCCTTTGAGTTTGCAAGACAGGTGCCAGAATCACTGAGCTATATCCCTGGCCCAAAGTGGTGATAGTTTTTTGTGTGTTTTTGTTAGGTATTTCAGTAACTTCACTGTTTTTCAGATTTCTTTCAAAATACCAGCCACAAAAGTTGATGTTCCAGTGCAGTTTTTACTAACCAGTAGTAACAAAAAATAAGTCTAGCCATGATTAGACTGTTTTCTGAAAATAAATAAATAAATAAATAAATAAATAAATAAAGTGGTTGCTGGAGGTGTAGCTCAGCGGTACCTCTGGAAATTACAAAGTTCCATGTTCAATTCTTGGTACTGGAAAAAATAAAACTGATAGGCTAAAATTTTATCAGTTAAGCATATCATTTCATTAATCCTCATTCTCTTGCATATCCTATTTGATATCATTATTTTGTCATTTTTAAATCTCTCAATGATCATTTGAATTTGCATGTATTTAAAAATGTAGGGTGGTGGAATTATTTCTTTCACTGAATAGATTAGTTGAACACTATTACTCCAAGCAGGGTCCTTATTTTGAGACCTCTATCTCTCTTACTTATAGAACTATGTAATATTAAATACCACTAAATTATTTTGATTTATTAAATAAGGCTACTTTTATAGTTTCTTTTAGATTAAAAATGGTGTATTTTTGTACTTGTCCACAGAGAATATTAACAGCATTTCGTACTTAGTTTTCAAATTCATGTTCCTAATGTGATTTTAATTTATCCATAAACAATGGGAAGAATGGGTACATTTTTGTGAATTTCAACTTTTTGGGGAGTGGTGTTAAGGGGGATCAAACTCAGGACCTTTGTACTCCCCAGGCAGGCATGGTGCCATTGAGCTACATCCCCAGCTCTTCAAACTGTTAGTATCATTCCACACTTAAGTTAAGGTGCATCATGTACATTTACTGGCTATCCACAAAGAATATAAATGTTATGTATGGCAAATATGTACTATTAAAAATGTTTAAAAGCAAAAATCTCTTATAAGGAAATCATCATAGGGATACTAATAATTGAATTATTGAATGTGATTTTTTTTTTTGTATTATCCTCTGTTCTACAGTGTCTGCTGAAGAAATGTCCCATGGTGGTTATATTTTAGGTAAAAAGATAAGTCAGTAATTCTGAATCATCTAATGGATAAAATATCTGATTTTCCCAGCCTGTTCTTTTTGAAGCATCTTTAAGCTTCACCTTTTTGGAAAATATTTTAAATATAAAGAATTATCAACTAAATCATGCACTAATCTAAAATGTTAACAAGGCCCTGAGAAAATCCACAGGGAGGAATATGTTTATAACATTGTACTGCTGATGCTTTCTTTTCTACATAATGGAAAGAGGAGGCAGTTTTTAAAAGCCACTTTGCTCTTCACGAAATGTGGTATGAGGATGTCTGTGTCACTAATATTTCAGGATTGGATGAGATGCTATTACGTTCTGTGGTTTAGAGACTGTGGAGATGTCAGCACTGCAGTTGGATTTACTACGAAGTATGGTGCATTTCACTGTGGGGCTGAACTGCAGGGTAAGTCAGGCTGGCCACCTACAACATTATCCTGAGAAAAAGTCAAAGAAAGAAGTATGGTTTCTCTTCAATCTTTCATCTTATTTTCTGGAAATGTGCAGATAACTTCAGACATTAGTTTGAACTGCCAGAAGAATATATATATATATAGATATAGATATACATACATACATATATATATATATACACACACACACATAAATACACACACTTTTTCCAATACAACTCAGGATGAAGATAAAAATTTGCTTTCATTATGACATTTATATGGCAGCACTTGATTTAGATATGCAGAGGCAGAAAGACATGATAGCAGAAAGTAGCAATCCAGCATATTTCTAAACACGATGTCCCATTTGTGTTCAAAATGATATGGATGGAATCAATTAGGAGAAACCAAGTGAGTTCCAAGACATACATTTAAAATGCTGTGGAGTTGCTTAGTAACCTAATGCTATACATCATTTCCCAGCAGAAGCGCGAGGCTGTCAGAGTCGGTAATGGAGCACTCCAGAAATGAATCACATCCCGTGTGTGCTGTAGGTTTCCCACATGAAACCTGCTAGACCCCACTGTGAGAAGTTTTACATAAGTTCTTTGTAACACATGCAGCAGGCCAGTGATCAGGGAGGATGACTTCAAGTTGTGCTTTGACATAGAAGTCATGTTTATTTTATTAATGTACATGAGGTTGCCATAAATCAGCGTGCAGTGTGTCTGGGGAATATGCTCATTTAAGTGTTGCACTTTGCAGTATCACTTGTCAGTCACTAGAGTCCTCTTTGGCAGAACTTACTTCGTTGCAGTCTCCAGATCATGTGCTTTGCATTTTATGATTTCATGCAAAAAGCCATGAGCACTCCTCATTTTTTTCATCTTTATCCAGGAAGCCATCCATCCATCTACTCATAGAAATTCTTTTTTATATACAAACCATAACTTTTGAGCTTTAAATAACACTAGTACCTCCTCTGTGGATAAAGTAAAGCCCATACACAGAAACTAAACTTTAAATATAAGTAGGAAAGGAGTTACAATCAATCCACTTATTAAACAGTTAGTACATTTTATTTCAACATTCAAGTTATCAATTCTTTAATCTAGCAGAGGAAATATTATTGACAAAATCTCCAGCTTAATTTCTTAATTGTAGTAATTACCAGTTTCAGAGTTCATAAACAGTGGAAGAAAAGGTAAAATATAGATTTATTAATCGAGTATTTCTATGAAGCAACAGTTCAAGTGACAGGAGATGATTTCCAACTTAAAGATCTAAAAATAAGAAGAATCTCTATTATAGCCTACTCAATTTTTGACACATAATCATTAAATTATTAATTCTAATGCATTTTTGAGTTATATTTGGAAGAAAAATTCTTACACTTATAGATAAAGTATTTTTAATATTTCTTTTTAATAAGCCAGCATCTTCCTGGATATTAGGAAATAAAATTTATATGCAATATTTTGTTGGGATTATATATATATATATATATGCATATATATAGTGTATATATATATATACACTAAAGTATATGATTAGTGTACATAAATTTAGAAAAATAAGTAAAACTTTAAAAGTTTATATTGAATATCAATGTATCAATGCTAGTCTTTGGCCCATTTTTCCAGAAATCCCTGCCTTAGATGGTAGAACTCGAAATTTAAAAATAATGTATTTTCATCAGAGTACATGGGATCAGCTTATAGAAACTGCTTCCTAAAGTAATCCTTTTGTAGAAAGGAAACACAAACAAGAGCTTAGGAGAAATCACATGAACTTACTTTATTCCAGGATTCTTTTCATACAGCGTCCCACGCACTAACAACCTATGAACAAATCGAGATTTATGTTTAGTTTTGGACAACAAAAAACACAGAGAACTATTGAAGGACTGACTGCTGTTCAGATGGAGCCACGTTACAGTAGTCCTCCAGGCCGGTGTTTAATGATGACGTCACAGAGAGCTCCCTGTAACCGGGATTTAAAACTTCAGTTACACAGATTGTGGACAATTCTGCAACTCGCCACTAATTAATGTGTGGTGATTCTTCCGAGCATTCAGTTTGACTTACTGTGGCCTTCAAGATCGTGTTCGTGAGAAGTGCAAGATCACATGAAAATCTGTCTCTATTGCTTCCTCAGACCGAGAAACACAGACACACCTTCAGGGCTGCTGTACCCGTGTTTTGGACTGGGTGAGCATCAGTGTAGAAATTCACTCCTTCAGAGTTCTGGGGGGAGCGAGGGGTTGGTAACTCCAAACTTCAGACATCAGCAAATCTTTTGGCTATTGGTGTCTTCTCTCTACTATGAAAGTGGCAGGTTTTTGCTGGCCTTTTAGAGGACAGGAAAGCTATGCCTTTGTATGCTGGGAGGTAAATGCTGCTTGGAGCTGCTTTTTTTCTGGGTGTTAATCAAGGTCACGAGGGAAAAGTCTTCATGTGCTAATTACTTTTTCTTACAAGTCCACCTCTTAGTATCATCACACAGTCAATCACTGAAATTTTAAAGAGACCATTTATCCTGAAGCGCTCGCGTTATCCGTTAATAAATATGTGACAAGTGCCGTCTCATGATATGCGAGGATGTGACTTTCTGGACCACAAATTATTCAAGTTATATTTAAAAAAAAATAGTTGCCACTTTTGAGGATTACTTAGTTTGAACTAATATTTTAAGTTTTACCTATTGGTACTAGGATACTTCAGGTATTTATTTGAAGTCACATATGTCCTTGAGAATTACAATGAAATGAGAAATGAATATTACTTATTTTCTCCTCTCTATCTTCATGTTAACATGAGTATTAATTATGACAGCCAGGTATGGCAACACACACATGTAGTCCCAAGGCTCAGGAGGCAGAGGCAAGAGAAATGTCATAAGTTTAAGTCCAACCTGGATTACATAGTGAGTTCCAGGCCAGCCTGAGCTATATAGCAATAGTATGTCTCAAAAAAAGACCAAAAAACCAAAAAACCAAAAAACAAAACATAAAATCATTTATTTCATTATTTATAAAACAAATTTAATATAGCTATAAATAAATGATGCAGTGATATAAAACAATATCCGTATAAGTATACAGTGCTAGGCAAAGCCCCAAGGATAACTGGAAAACAGACCTAACTGTTGGTAACAGGATTTATTAACTTTAAAGTCAGTAATTATGAAAGAGCGATCATGATAAAGTTAAACATACAGATCAAAATGGATCTGGTTCCTATACACTGTTAATAAATTAAAGGACTGATCAGTTATTAGTCAATTAATAAATTTTCTATACACCGTTTACATATTTGTGTTTTTAAAATACAATACTATATTTAAGATTTCTGCAAACATGAAGTCAGGCAATTATTAGTCTATCTGTTCTAATTACTTGCTTTTGAGATGACAAACATTGAAAATAAAAATTTAAAATTAAATTTACTGATAGAATAGTCTTGTGTCTGTGATGTTAATAAAACATGAATGGTAACATACTCCATCATCTCACTGGCTGGTCTACCCCAACTTTCTTTAATAGTGAAAATAAATTTTCATATTTTATAAAAGTAAACTTTTAAACAATAATTTCACGTTTTAAAATTTTTATATTTCTTAGATAATTTGGTTTACATTTTAAAATTAAGTGTACAAAACAGTAATATATTTTTGTTATATTCGTTAAATATTTATAATTTAACACATGTATGTAAACTGATGTGTGATATTTTTTCTTCTTTGATTATTTTTTGTTTGTTTGTTTTTTCTGCATTAGACCAATCACTTAGTATTTGGGAACTATTTTCTGATGTTTCTTATAACACAACAGGAAATAACAAAGGAGGTATTCACACAAAGAATGTCCGACATCTCCTTCTTATTTTTTGCATATTGCCATAGATCAATCTACTTAGTTCATATATATTTATGTACTCTCCTTTTTATGTTTACCCCTCCTATATTTACTATGACTTTGTATAATGACCAAAACTCTAATTAGAACATGATGTCTGGAAATGTCCGGAATGATATCTGACATTCCAAATAAACTGAGAAAGTTGTTATATTTAATGCACTGAATATAGCATAATTTTGTATAATATGTAGAATGTCTGTAGATCTAATACATGCTTTTAAGAAAACTGTGATATTAGCAAGGTTCAGATCTAAATCTATTGAAGAAATTCTGTACTAGCAATTTAGAACATGAATTTAGTCAAGGATGGGTGTGTGCTTTCATACAAAGCTTCTATCTTTATGTGCTTGTATTAGTATACAAAAGTCAAACAAAGAATAAAATAAATGATTGAGAAGAAGACAGACATTTTGGAAACAAAAGAGTCCAGGTGACTGAGAGTGAAAGGCAGTAGAAGCACAATGGGGTAGTAAAAGCTTAAAATGTGTTGTGCGTGTGTACCGGGTACCCAGAAGAAATGCAAGCATCATGCCACGAAGATTAACGACAGATAAGAATGATAATAATCCCAGCTTAAATGGGAAAGGGGATTAGAGGTGCAGGGAGGGGGGGTGAGTCCAGAGTGAAAGGGGAAGAAATAGCCATGATGGATCATGGACATGTATCTACTCCCTAAGGTGAAGGTAAATGTCATCTGTGGCAAACATGTACAAGAAAAGAAATTTTACAAAGAGGGCTGCATTGTGGTCAGAGGAAGAAACGTTTTGAAGTCATTCAGCTGTGTAAAGAGCTAAATAAAAAAGATAATGTCACACCATCATTAAGCTTCTCTCTAAAATTAGATTTCTCTTTTTTTTTTTTCTCTTTAGGACACAGTGAGTGGGGCCTGTGGGGCAACACCACAAAGAGTGTCTTTTCAGTCAAACTCTCCCTCATCCCATTTTTCGGTCTGTCTTATCTGTCTCTCTTCCTCTCCGAGTCTCCTTTCCTTCTTCTTTATTGTTTTGTTCCATGTCTGTATTCTTGTATGTGTCCGTGTTTAAGTAGAAACTACGTTTTCTTCTTTATTACTAATTAGAGGCTGAATAACATTTTGATGAATATATAAACAAACTGTGTAATAATTGTGAAATATTTTATCAGCATAAGTGTTATTATATGGAAAATGTTATTGTCCCACACTCAGTAGATTTTAATACACTTTTTAAATTTTAGGTTTATGTTGCCATAAAAATCCATGTCAGATAATTTATGATGGTTCTTTCTATATAGATGTATTTAAACATGGAAAGTGGATACCAAGAGGGAAATTTTAAATATTACTAATAATATAAATCATAACTTATCTATTAAGAAATACTAAATACAGGGGCCAGGAAGTTAGCTCAGTGGTTCTGGTACCTGTCTTGCAAGCGCAAGGGCCTGGGTTCAATCCCCTGGTAACCACAACAATACTGGGTGTGAAGACACGCCTAGCAGCAATCAGCACCACATACCACAGTGCCTGGTGTGGTGGCTTGTGCCTGTAATCCCAGCACTCGGGAAGCTGAGGAAGGAGAATTGCTGCGATGTGAGTTTGAGGTTGAGCTCAGGGCCAGCCTCAACTACAAAGAGAGAACCTGTCTCAAAAAAAAAAAAAAAAAAAAAAAAAAAAAAAAAAAAAAAAAAAAAAAAAAAAAAAAAAAAAAAAAAAAAAAAAAAAAAAAAAAAAAAAGGAAATACTACATACAATTAAAGCTTGTCAGGAGCAGTTTGGTATAATTTTTGGGGCAAATAATTTCACAATTAAAACTATGATTAGGACTAGTTTTTCTACCCATAGGCTTGACATGGTCATAGCTCTATCTCCTCTAACAACAAAGACTCCAATGGTCCCATGTAATGTGATGCTCTAGGGCAGAACTACACCAGCGGAAGACACCCTAGGACCCTCAACCGCATAACTCATCATTGCTTCAGGATGTGCCAAACATACTGTCTTCTGAGTGACCCGTTTTATTTGTTACTACTGATGTATCAAAGCTACTGCCCTCTGAGACAGCTGCTGCATGCTGGCTTCTGATTTGTTATCTTCCTTATTTCTGATATAATGAAGTGTGGCAAACTCCTGTCTTTCTTGTTTGCTCCCCCGGGCAGCACAGATCAGGTCCAAGCTCAGCTTTTCTCTAAGGTTCATTTCTGTCTGTATATTAATTAATTCACATTGTACTGTCAGTCTTGTAGGAGACTAGAATTTAACAGTAGAGATTCTAGTTAATGTCGCCTTTCCTGTTCCCTACATATATCCAAGTAATTTGCTTATTTTCCCATTAGGTGACTACAAAGCTTCATGTTAATCTATTTTTTAAAATTGTCAATGACTTTTGAGATGATAATAATTTAAGAAATATATGCACACACATACATATATATATATATATATATATATATGCACACATTTATTCTTTCCTTTACCACATAAGTATATTATTTTGAATACTACACATTGCTAGAGTGGTTTCTACTTTGAAGAAGTATTGATAATAAATTTCTAATCAAAAATTCAGAAAAAGTGACACTTATAACGTCAAGAAATTGACGTGCTGAACATGGTGTCTGCTAAAACACTAATGAGTCTTAAAAGGCTGAGCTTTGCAGAAATGGATTTAGTCAGCATTTAGTGAGTGTTGTAATAACTTCAGTGTAATGCATATCTTAAATCAGCAGTCATAGAATGTGTTCTAAAACCCATCAAGTTTTATTAGGAACCTGATAGATTTTATTTCCAGCTGTACAGGTAGAGTGAATCATAGGGTATGTGGGAAAAAAGTTCAATGAGGATTCAACCTTGAATCCTTTTGCTCGCTGGAAATCCCAATTAGGTATAAGACACATATGTAAGATTTATATAGCATCTTTCCTTCATAATACCTAAGGATACATACACAGTACTTCTTAAGTAAGAAATATCCTTGAAGAGTCAACGGTAACTCAGGACAAAAGTATAAGGAGGAAAACTTGCCTTGCTCAAATTAGTCTGATGACGTTGAATTAGTTATGAAATATTATTATGGGGGAAATATATACAATAATGTAGTTTAACAAAGGTTCAGAAAAGGCCTGCAGATCAATAGAGACTTGGAAAGAGTTTCCAAATACCACTAATTCATTCCTCATCTCCTAGGAATGTTTCACTACCTTTTTAAGATCTAGATTCACCCAGCTTTTAAATAAAGACTTACTTCTCAAACATAGATGTATTATGTTGCAAAAATATTATAATTTTTTTACACAGAAACATTTACAGTGAGACACCAATTTCAGAAAATATTGGCTTCTGTTTTGATATAGTTATATCATTGCATATGAGCATATCTAACTATTACAGATGTAATAGAAAGCACACATACATACATTTCATATTCCAGCTGACCTTTTCTTTCTAGAGCACAAATACTACGGCAAAGAAAAAGTGAGTGAAATAGTAATCTTTGTGTGTAATTTTTCTGGAAGGCTTCATTCATCTTCATGATTAGCAACCTTGCTGGATGCTGTGTTTTATCAATTCCTCTTTGAATTTGAAAGGTGCTTCTAGGGAACAAGGTAATATTTCTCACCATTAAAGTATGAGGGTTGAACAATTTTGACTTCACTAGAACATACACAAATGCTGGGGCAGCCCCGGCTGACTTGAGTCTAATGATGGTCCTATTTAAGCACAGATACTTTTATAAACAGAGAAATGAGTGGTAGTAGAAAGAAATGATAAAGATGAGCCTTCTGGTTGTCAGTACAAAGTAGGATAGTGTAGCAGCCTTCCAGTGAGATATACACTGTTTCATCAAGAATAATATGCTTCATGTAATTCTCTTGAAATATGTCAGGTTGGAATGTGAGGGAATTAAAGTTCAGTTATGGAAAGGTGGGTGATACTCCACATTTCAAGAATATGTACTCTATACTGTACTGTATCTGAGACAATCACTCAACATCTCTGTTTTACTCTCTGAACTCTTAAATATAACTAATAATATTATCTAAATCAGCCTTATTCTATTAAGTGAAGAATATGTTACTTAGAAAGTGACTGATATTAAATCATCTTTAACTTCACTTCCTAGCCAGCTTCTTCAATAGTCTTTTTTTTTTTTTAATGTTTTTAGAAACAGGGTCTCGCTTTGTAGTTCAGGCTGGCCCTGAGCTTAGCCTCAAACTCATCACAGCAATCCTCCAGCCTCTGCCTCCCTAGTGCTGGGATTACAGGCATGAGCCAACAGACCCAGCACTGTGGTATGTGGTACTGGTTGCTGCTGGGCGTGAGTCTCCACACCCAGTATAGGTATGTGGTTACCGGGGATCATACCCTGGTCCTTGTGCTTGCAAGACAGGTGCTGGAACCACTGAGCTAAATCCCCAGTCCTTCTTTAATATTCTTAATGTTTTTCCTGTTATAATCTTTAATTAGCAGGTAATTAGTGTGATTCTGTACCCTTGGAGACATGAACTTGCACTTGTATACTTTGTATTCTATAAATAACTTTCCAGAACTTTGTTAGAGCAGACACTGTGTAGAACACAAAATCCTCTAAGTCCAGGATAGTAATTTATTCAGCTGCATTGAAATTGATGCTATTTTGGTCATTTGTTGTTTTAAGAATCAACTCACTAAAAACCATCTGTTAATTTGCAGGTTGTGTGGCCAGTATTGCTTTGAATTAGCTTAATCAACTTCAGCTGTGTCCCTCCCATTTGGCTGAGAAAGTTGTCTTGGGATTAAAATACTCTTCCATTTGTATTAAATATATTCAGCCTGAGTAGCAGGTAACAGAGCATAGATATTCTTTCTAAAACACTAATTGGTGGTTGGATTAGCTAAGCACTCAACCTGGGTGAACTGTTTTCTAAAATGGGCTGCTTTACTTACCAGCTTAGCCACAGGGTGCTTTGTAACAGGATTCCCACCTTAACACACCATTCATTATTGTCGTGGGACAAACCCCATAAACAATGTATTACCATTATTCACTGATCATTGTATTTAACTCCCAAAAAAGGATCAAGTTATTTATAATGGAATTCAACTTTTTCCATCCAAGATTGTGTTACCACCATATTAAACAGAAGAAAAAACAAGATACATAGGGACAGATGATGCCATAGTATGAAATACACATTTCTGTTTCTATTAGATTAAATTATCAATAAATTTAGAAGAAACTGTTAGTGTACTATAAATTAACCAACAAGTATGTTTGTACAATAGCTTATTCAGGTAAAGGTAGAATGATAAGCTACTAAACTACAAGTGCATAATTAACATTTCTGAGGTATATTGGAAAATATGGATAAACATTTAATTCAATTTCTGATCTTAGTAAAAAAATCAATCATTGTGGACTTCTGGAACAATGTGTGGGTCAAATGGTAAAAAGGCAAATCTCAGAGGCAGCATTTACTGCTAGTTACTTAACTGTCATCGAAAGGTGATGATAAAAATAAAAAGGAGATAATGGTGGAGTAAGTATGAAGAAAGCAAGTTTGCTTTATTTCTATAGGACTGAGGGGTAGCGTCATTCTGCAAAGGCATGAACACTCTTAAGTGGGAAGAAGTATCTATCTGGTAACTGAAAAAGGAGGAAGAATCAAAATACAATGAAAATTCTACCTTTCAGGAGGGGGAAAGGCCTGTCAACTTTGAGGAAACACTCTTCTAATGAATTTTACCTAGGTGTGTCATCAGGTGAGTGAGATGTTGGTAAATCTGAAGTAGTTACATCACTTCAGGTAAAGGTTTGTCAGACAGTGTAAAATGAGGTGATGTACTAAGTTTAGTATGTCTTCTATGTGTTGTGTTTTTTTTTTCCTCCCAAATAACACCTTTTTTGCCTAAACTGGTAAACTCAGAACTGCATTTAACAAGAAGCAATTGTAACTGTAGAAACAACTTACTGGGGGAATCTCTGAGCCTGCATTTTGATGGTCAGGACTTCAGACTTCATTCGAGTGACCACAACCCTTACATAAGGAGAAATGGGTGGCATTTTTGCGTATGTGTTCTGTACCAATTTTCACTTTGATTTACAATAAATTTATACTTGAGTTAAAATTTTGCACATCATTACTGAATCAAAGCTAGAAATGGAAAGATGTCAGGTAGGACTGATACCTTTTTTTTTTTTCAAAATTCATTTCTCATGAAGTAGAAGAAACAGCAGAAGAAAGTGAAAGACTGAAATTATATATAATAGATTTATGTAAAAACAAAATGAATAGTGATAAATGGAAACAAAATTATGTGGTTTTAAGGGTCAGACATCTGGTATGAAAGCTGGGAAATGTTATTCAGTTTTGGAAAGGGCATACTAATAGATCTGAAGAAAAAAATGATCAAAAACCATCAAGTGGAAATACAACTTGCAAAACAGTAATGTCAAATGAGCTCTGTCTGCCTCCCCACGAAGCTCTGCCTGGCAGGTATCTGCACGTATTTCTTTTTAAACATCACCCTCAAGATAGGTCATTAAAGTCATTGTGAATCAGAACATGGCTTTCCTGTAGCACAAATTAAAACACATAACATTGGCCGAGGAAGGATAAGAACATTTAGGGAAGAGCAAGAAAGAGACAGAGACAGGGAGACAGATAGAGAGGGAAGAATTGCATTGTGTGACTCTCAGTAACACAAAAATATACTTAACACAAAGATATATTAGAGACATTTCATCTGTTTCAATTTTTTTTCATTCACTAAAATGCTTTGAAATAAAGTACCTCTAAATAAATATGGCTGTAGAGTAATTTGGGTATGCAAAACCTGGAAAATATTTTGTTACTTATATTAATACTCTGAGTAGCTTAGAGAATTTCATTGTGATGTTATGTAATCATTTATTTTAAATATCATGAGCCTACCCAAGTTTTTCCTGATGTTCTGACACATAAATTAATATTCTCATTGTTTATATCACAAGCTTCCAGTTGTATGGGCTAATGTAGTTTTATGAATTCAGTCACTGTATGTGCAGAAGGATGTGTTGGGCATGTGCCTTTATGAAGAGGTGTGTGTGTGTGTGTGTGTGTGTGTGTGTGTGTGTGTGTGAGTGTGCACGCGCATAGATGGAATCCTCATGCATTCCACTATTGTCTGACCTACAGCAAGAGTATTCTTCATGTTCCTTCCTCTTTTTTTCATTTCTTCTCTGACTTTCTTAAAAATATTCCGAAGGTATCTCATTTTCTGGTCCCCCTTTTGCCTCTCCTAGGCAAAAGCTTTCCTTCGTGATAGCTTTTTCCAACTCTTAACCTCTGTTTCTCGTTCCTGAAATTCATTCTTCAGTTTTAGAGAACACAAACTTGTGTTCCAGGCAGAAAACAAGTGGCAATCTAGGCTTGCTTCTCCTCTATCATTTTGGAAGTCTTCCACTGAGATTACTGGACAGAGACTCCAGGCCCTGCCTCATCCAAGATTACAATGTGTGGAATCTGTCAAGGACCTTTATATAGTCACTCTGTAGCGTAACCCAAACTGCCAAGTACAGCTATCACCCTCTCTGGCCTGAAGTAGTCAGATTGGTCTTTGCCCATTTCCTTTCACAACAGTTTGGAATACTTCTTCAAAGGGGGGAATGTGATAGGAAAAAGGCTCAGTGGACAGTTTGCAGACAGTTAGGGTGGCTCTGGAAACAAAAAGCCAATTTGGAGTTTAGTGTTTAGTGGAGAAAACTACCCCTCCTACATGGGATAAACAATAGTGGTTGATATTGTAAGTAAGGTGGCAGTCTCCCTTGAATAAACAGTAGTGCTAAACAAACAAATAAGCAAACAGTAGTGCTAAATAGGCTCTAATATGCTAATATGCTAAATAGATGCCAGTGCCCAAAGGGTAGAGGATCAGGACTTTAACCAGAAGAGACCCCTGACTAAAATTCCTGTATGCTTGTTATGTCACTTGATTTCTCAGTGAATCACCATCTATAATCAATGTTACCTGAGCAATTATACTTGTTGTAAACTTATCGATTAGTCATTGTTTTGTCCATCTTGTGATTTATCATCATACCAATGTTATCTAAGTAACTATATTTGCAATATGACTAGTTGACTGTAATTTTTTCCCATTTTAAACCCATCTCACCTTGTGGCTTTGCTATATAAAGCCCCCTGTGAAGTGAGGTGGATGGTTCTCCCATTTTAGGGTCCCTCTTTTGCTTCTCTTAGGCAAAATTTTTCTTTCTTAATAAAGTTTTTCCAACTCTTAAAAAAATCTTGTTCCCAATTTATAGATAAGTGTTAAAAGTAAGGAAAGAGACACAAGGTGATAATGATATCTTAGGTGTCCTGTAGATTTGTACCTTGTTATTATTTCTAGTACTATAGTTACTTGAAAATTTACTGAAAAATCTACATTCTTCCTAATTTTCCACAGCAAGTGGGCAACAAACACAACATCTCAAATACTATGTGAGTTTATTTCTTGGCAATAAACCACAGTCCTCAGTTTGCCTCCTATGCATTTACCATCTCCTGATCTTCAATACTGAATGGATTTTGGTCACTAGCTCACAGTTCTCTGACAGCCAATAAATCACATGAATAAACCTGGTGCATATGAACATCAAATATGAATACTAATTAGTCCTGTTGCCAGAGATCTTTTAAAATTCTAATATCTTCCACATATGTCAATGATCTTCTCAAATACTGATTGATTTATAGGACTTAAGCAAATACAGGACCTAGTCTAAACAAAGCAGATATTGCTTGTTGAGTACACTCTTACCCACATGCTGGTTAGTGATGTATGGAGATAGGGTTGACTAGGAAGTGCTCTCAAGTGAAATATCTGTGAAAATATGTTTATTATGAAAGCATAAGCTTGTAAGATATTACAGACACACAACCTATGTATTCTTATATATTTTAATGTAATTCTAAGTTGTTTATAACTCTCAATAAGCACAAATATAAATTCTGCAACAGGAAACATTCTAGGCCACTGCATTTCAAGATTAAACAGATTTATTAGTGATACTATTAAAAGAGAGGGGATGAATTCTTACTGCTTATTTTTTAACCTGTAAGAATGAATATTTTTTAAGGAAATATATGTTTTAGATAATTTTATATGATAAAGATACAACTTTATGCAAACAGTATTATTGCAAAAGGATCAAAAGGTAATATTCAAGCTTTTGATTATTGCACCATTCATTATTTAGAAAATGTGCATATTTGGTTATGCATTAAAAATGAGATAAGAGTAAAATGCCTAAAATATTTGATTACATACTGTGCACACACCACCCTGCGGTGGCATTCCCTATGAGCTCAGTCCTTACATCCTGACATGATACCTGACCTGTATTTACAGTGCTAACCGACAGTAGGTCAAAGAAATCATAAACCCAGATGTCCAAAGGGCAGCAAGCTTGGTAGAATAAAAAAAAATCTGTGTGGGGATGATGTACAGAGAAATATTGATTTGTGTTTTTTGAAGAGCAAAAGATGACATAAGAACTCTTTTCCCAGCCCTGAAATTGTTTAAAATCACATTAGAGATGAATTGCCATTGGATTATTTATTTTATATCTTCAGTTTATGGTTACTTTATGGTTTACAAGGAAGAATGGGAAGCCTAGCATTCATTAGAAAATTCATTTTTTCATTTTATCCTTGCACAAAGAATGTTATGAAATCATACTTACATAAAAGGTATCTACACCATTGACCTATAATGTAAGTGCCAGAACAGTTTGAATATAATACTCTGATCAATCTTTATATCTCTCAAGTCACGACCTACATACAGGTACCAAGTACTAATTTATACCAAATTTGTAAACTTCAGATACGACTAGAAAGTTTCTTGTGAATCTATTAAATGCTGGAAGTATACATACAAACATGCTTTGTAAAGACTCTCTTCTGTAACTTTGAATAATGTACTTTGGTTAATGTAGGATAAGAGAACAGCTGCCTAGGTGGGAGTTATATTAATGATCTCACAATGTGTATTGTTTTCCACACTCTCTTTCACATACCAAACCAAGTATTCCCCATGACACGTAAAGGTCAGATGAACTTGCAATACATATCATTAAACTGGAAGTCCTATGGAGTTTTTAAATGAAGATAAAGAAAGTTTATGCAGCTTAGACAACATTATACAATAGCAGAAAAACATTATTTTGTTACATGATGTGAAATCAAAAGTTTTTGGCAAATGGCCAGCTGTTGTGGTTTGGTTTTTGGCACAATGACTTTGTTTATGGAGAAAGAAAATAAATACAGATGAAATGGACAGTTCGTGAATACGTAGTCCACTCCACCTACATTAAGTATATTTTTAAAACCTGATCATTGATGAATTAAATATCATGGAACATACTAATTGCTAATCTACTTAAATATAAATCTCTTTATAAACTATTATAAGCCAAAATGTTAAGCGAAGTGTTGAAGTGCTGTCTAAATCTAAGTCATGAAGATTAAACTATTGTGTTGTTTCAAAAACATATTACATTCATTATTTGAGTCTTGAATTTTTATCACATATTGTGAAATAGTTAAAACTTCCTTTAGAATTAAACCTATAAAATAATAAATCTTACTTTTATTTCTTTAAATTTATGTACAAGTTGATAATTATTCATTAAGATTTTTAATGTGAAATGAAAAAAAATCCTTATTACATTGTAGGGTACCACAGCATCAAAAGTCAAGAGCACATGTAATTAATTTGTATTGTGGCTGCTATAATTATCTACATTATGTCTGACAAGATCAAACTGAGCTATGAAGAAATAAGTGAGCTACTAAAAACAACTGCATACTTAAACACATCCTTTTGTCACAACAAATCCTGCTGCACAGTTTTTTTTTTTTTTCAAATTTATAAATCAGGGCAAGAAAAAAGTAGAATTCAGAGGCCCTAAATAAATCAAATTATGTATAAGAATAAAGAAACAAGTCTACCATGCATGCCTGATTCCACAATATCCTACACATTGATTTCTATGTTATCCACGCTATGTCCTTGTGGCTGAAAACATGCAGACTTGTCATAGTAAGTTTAAAGCCAGCAGTACTTGTCATATCACTGCAGGCATAGGGTCACTTCTGATGTTCATTGCATGAATGCTTGAAAAGTTTGCAATATGCTTCTTCAGGTCAGTTATCTCTTTATTTATTTGTTTTTTGCCTGATGAAGCCAACACAATAGAAAAAACTTGGCAACAGAAAAATTTGCCCTGGATTTTAGTTAGGAAATCATTTATGTCTTTTTGCATTTCCTGCTTTAATCAATTCTCATGGTTACCTCTGACATCAAAGGATATGTCCCGGCATATGACTGAAGACTGAGTGTCCACAACCCTTCGGTAAACACTGCTGATGACTACCACTGTGTGGGTTTCTGTATTATGTAACTTGCTGCATGTCAAGTGTTCTGAACTATATTTTGTGTTCAGGGAGTAGTGTCAGCCTGACTGGCTTTGGTATCTGCTTAGGCCATTAGTGAAGGCCTCCACCATACATATCTGGGTGGTGCATCGAATCATCATCTTGGGGTTTTTTGTCTGGTCCCTCTTTCCTTCTTCTCTTGCATTTCTCCACTGATTTCCCACTGTGATAAACCAAATGGATTTGCTCTACCATAATATTCCACCATGGCATTCCAACTGTAGTCTTGACCTAAATCCACTTAAATGTGAGCCACATTAAACTTTGCTTTAGATTTTGGACTCCAAATATTGTGTCTAATAACAGAAAAGCTGGCTAACAAGGTTTCCAATAACAACAACATTTTAGCGACACAGGGAAGGTTAAAGTTTATATAGTCATGATGGAAACAATGAGGTGATGACATAGCAGTATATACTGCCTGCAGTGCACCACTTGAACAGCTTAAAATGTCTTTTAATTATAATTTAAAGTTATATGTAGAAATTCAAATGTGGCATTAAGTAATTAATTTTTGCAGGAACGTGTGGCAAAAAAGAGAGAAGATGCAAGGTTTTGGTCAAATATTATGTATAAATACCATACGTGAACCTACATCTTGATTATATTTTTAAAATAAAATGCACAACATTAGAGTCTAACCAGGTAGGTGATTTTTTGTTCTTTCAAGTCAAAGTATGAAATGGAAAATCAGTTCTATTTACCTGCTGGGAAACAAAAAGTGTTGCTCCTGGGCAGGAAAGATGTTTGTGTATCTCAGTTTGGCAGATTGCAGAAATACACGCTGTTAATTATTTTAATGATCCTGTACAGAGAGTTGTGGTTGTTACTGGTAAAATCGAGTGCAGTGAAAGTGACCTTGTTCATCTCCAGTGATGCTCTGCACCACCCACTGATACATCATGAAGCATGTACCATGAGAACCTGAAGTAGTGTCTTCACCTCCCTCAGTTTGCCCTGGTCCTAGCTGTGGTTTTATTTATTTTCAACATATTTGTAAATACTTAGGCTTTTCTTAGGAAAGCTAGAACTGAGGATAGTTGTCTAATTCCCTATTTTTAACACCCAACAGGTACTCACCTGAGCTGACTCTCCACATACATCCTCTTCTGATTTTTCTGATTGTTCTGCTACTCCAATTCTGGTCCACTAAATTAACAAACTACACTAAGAAAGAAACAAACAAACAAAAAAATCAGACAACTGTTCACTTTACAAAGTATCTTTGTAATAGTGAACTTACCACCAGCAACCTGCATTTTATGTTTTAGTTTTTATTTTTCTTAGCATTTGCAATAACAATGGTTATATTTTTCATAGGAAGTTGGTAACTGTATGTAACATATTTTGTTTTTTGGTTTTTTTTTTTTTTTCATTATCTTCTCCTCCCTTCATCCCTTCTCCCTCCATCTCTTGGTCTTTTTTGCAAAAATCCACCAACATTTTTTTTAAAATTGAAATATTTATTGGTACATTGCATATACACATCATAATTGCACTCCACAATGGGTATTTGTACCAGAATAAGACATAATTTTTTAAAAAATCTCAGATGCACAGAAATAATGAAGGTTTAAACCATGAATGAGTGTTGGACTTTGTCAAGTGTTTTTTCTGAGTCTGTTGAGATGAGGATGTGACTTTTGTCTGTGACTCTGTTGATAGGTGTATGCTGGAACATCACCATATGCCAGTGATGAATTCTCCTTGGTAATGGTGTATAATCTTCTCCTTGATTTGCTATATTCTGCTTGCCAGTATCTTATGGAGGACTTTTGTGCTTATGCTTATTAGGTTAATTAGCCAGTGGTTCTCTTCTCTGGTTGGATTCTTCTCTGATACTCAGTGTGAAATAAGGTGAAGGGGGAAAAATAATGAGATTATAACAAAAAAGAAAGGAAACAAATTTTATGTATATGGTAGGGTGGGTAGGACTATGGGGAAAAAATGAGAATTAAATTGTGTCTTATACTGGTACAAATTCCCATTGTGGAGCACAATCATGATGTGTATATATATGTAATGTACCAATAAAGATTTCAATAAAAAACTTAAAAAAAATAGAATGAGGGTAACACTCTAGGAATTAACTTGGTAGTACTGCTTATCTTGCAGTTTGTATTAAAGATTTTGAAAAGTAGCAGTGTTAGGTCTTCTCTAAATATCTTGTAGAAATTAGCAGTGAATCTGCCAGGGTCTGGGTTTTCCTTTGTGGTGGGTTTTTAGCTGCATCTCCAATATTATTGAGTGACATTGTTTTATTAAGACTTTATATCTCTTTCATTCATCTTTGATAATTGATAATACATTTTCAAAACATGAAAGCTTTCATTCTAAAATCAGGAAAAATTCAAAATATTCCCTATCAAAAATAGCTCCAAACACACTCAGAAACTTTATCTTGACAAAAGGATCAAACATGTCCACTGAAGGAAGAATAGCATCTTTAAAAAGTGACTTTCTACATGCTAAATCCGTGTCACCTACTGTACACTAAAGTAAAATAAAAATGAATCAAAGATCTAAGTATTAAAACAGAATCACTAAATCAGCTGGAAGAGAAAAGTAGAATGTATGAGGATATGGGAGTATGCAAAGACTTCATGAATGAAACCAGACCACATGGGAAATAATACAAAACATCAACAACTGGTATCTCATGCTATTAAAAATGTTTTGCACAGCAAAGAAATAATCAATTGTATGAAAAGACAATCCACAGAATGGGTAAAATTTTTTTTCAGCTGTTCCTCAGGAAAAGACTTAATACATAGAATATATTAAAAAATCAAAGAAAATGTTCAAGGGAGAAACTGAACTAGGGCAGGGAGGTGGAGGAAACTGAACTAGTGTGAGGGAAGGAAAGTGAATGGGAGACTTGGTAAGTTGGATAGTTATATCTCGACATTGTTTACATTGGAGTGATGAGTCAGTCTGTGAAGGTTTTATTTACAATGTCTTCCTACTGTTTTTAACATTTAATATATTAATACAAATTCAAACTCTCCAAATATAAAGATCCAATCAAAAAGTGGGCATTGGTGATGATTACACACTTCTCAGATGAAAAAGAAACAGCAAAGAAAACACACGAAACAATGTTCAGCATCACTGTGCATTCAAGAGATGCAGATTAAAACAACACTAGCTTCCATCTTTCTCAGGAAAGAATGGCTGCTAGCAAGAAATCTACCAATAATAAATGCTGGCAGGGCGGTGGGAAAAAGGAACCCTATTCAGAGTATATACTGGAGCAACCACGGTGGAAATTCCTGAAAAAAGCTAGAATTAGAAGGTTCATTTGATCAGCTGTCTCCCTTCTTGTCTTCCTCCTGGAAGTGTTAAAAACATCATACCACGGCTGCACATACCACCTATGTTTATAGCACAACAGTGGGTAAAAGCTAAGTCTTAGAAACAAGATGCCCATCAGTTGATGAATGGATAAAGAAGATATGTTTTTTAATATTACTGTTAGCCATAATGAAGAATAAACTCGATATATTTCTAGGTAAATGAATGGACCATGGTGCCATACTTTTAAATGGAATAAAAGGAACACACATATAAATATTGTATTGTTTCATATAAACGGAAAACTGCAAACATAAATAAGGGTCAAGACATGTGGTACACATTAGGAAATGGCAAGAAAACAATGACATGGAAAAGGAAATTAAAGAAGGAGGAGGGGAAAAGAAAGAAAAAAGAAAGAAAAGAAGGAACAAATGTAAATAGCTTTTGTATAGAAAGGGAAGAAAGTTTGAAAGGAGGATAAGGGATTGGGGGGGAAAGAACCAAAATATATTATGTACAGGTCCAAATTCCCTCTGATTACATGATTGTTATATGTATCTAAAATGTACCAAACTTATTTTATAATAAGAAATATGAAACAAGATAACCAAGCATCAAACAAAACAAATAATCAGAGGAAATGTTTTCCTTCTGAATAAGTTTTCTAGATTACTATTGCTTTATTTTAAAAAATCAAAGAGGAAAATAAAATGGAATGTGTTTAAGTGGAATAGTGAAGTCTTTGATCACTTTGTCAGTTAAAGATGTCTACGATGTGTGAAAGTTAGACTCAGGCTAAGCACATATTTATATAATTAACTAATTTCTGATTTCCTCTGGAGGTCACAACTTTCCCAGTTGATGTCGAGGAATGAGTCTATACTACCTTCTCATGCATCTATTTTCAAATGAATGACAGAAAGTTTTATAGAAGATTTTGACCCAATATTCAGTTATAAAAGTTTCAATTACAGACTATGTGATTCCAACTTAATAGCTATAAGAAGGGTGGCCAATATCAACTATCCATACCACAATTCATTTACAATATTTAAAAGGAAAGAGAATGTAGGGATAAATAATGAGGGGAATAAGAATGTGACAGTAATAAAGAAAAAAAGAAAAGTGCTGATGTTTATGAGGGGTGGGTTGCAGGGCAGGGGAAAAGGGGAAAGAATGAGAATCAAGTCATGTTATATTCTGGTACAAACTTTCAATGTTGAATGCAATGATGATGTGTATTCGTAATGTATCAAAAGATTAAAAAAAAATATATATATATATACACATATATACATATACATACACACACACACACACACACACACACATATATATATATATAAAATGAAGGTTGGTCAGGGACTGAGGATTTAGCTCAGCAGTTCTGGTGCCTGCCTTGCAAATGCAAGGACAAGAGTTTGATCCCTGGTAATGACATACAACAATTCTGGGCATGGAAACTCATGCTTACCAGCAATCAGAACCACATACCAAATTGGTGGGTGCTGAGCATGGTGGCTCACACCTGTAATCCCATCCCTTGGGAGGCAAAGGCAGGAGAATTGCTTTGGGTTTAAGGATGAGCTCAGGACCAGCCTAAACTACAAAAAAGTGAGACTCTGTCTTAAAAAAAAAAAAAAAAAAAAAAAAAAAAGGATGGCCAGTGTCACAGCATAGACCTTGACACATTTGCACTGGGGATCTGAGTGGGGGGTCGACCTCTGTGGTGAGACACTGGCTATGTGCATTAGATTCTGAATGTTCTCTTCAGAACTGCATTAAAATCAACCAACAAACAAAAAAGATTTTCTTTATCATATTGTCCATGCAAATACTTATTTATGTGATACAGAGTTTTATAATATAGACACTTAAGTGCTAACATTAGTTAAGAAGAAAGATATTTATATATTCAAATGCCATGTGATGTATAGTGTCTGCTTCTGTGATTCAGATATGGGAGAATTTTATGTTAGTGATAAAATGCTAGTCTACATAATCAATCCTATGCTAAATTGATCTTTCCTTAGTCTTTATCTAGAAATTTGTGCTGTATTGGAGGTGACACTCCATTGCATTTGTTAAGCATCTATAATTTACATAACACTAGTAAGCAAGTTCAATACCGTTTTATTCAATTCTCACAATGGAAGTTAAGCATATAAAAGTATTCCTGTATTTTGCAGGGAAAAAAATAGAGAAAAAAGAAATTATACCTTCAGTACATATTTAGCCAAAATGGAAGCACAATTATATTTGACTTGTATTAAGAAAGATCAAAATATATTCGAGAGCTAAGTAGAGAAAATGGAACTGATGAGGGATGTTTAATAAAATAAATGAGGCAAAAATCTCAGCTGTTAGCCCTACTTTTCGTTTTTTTAAAAATTAGATTAAATGAACAATCTGGTGGCCTTTGATACTGAAGTTGACTCATCAAATATGAAAATCCGATGCCCCCAAGAAAGGACACTCTCTACAGGTTGAAGTTCAAGGCATGATCTGGGTTCTTGTCAGTATAGTTTCTGAAAGAAAAAAAAAAATCAAATAATGTGAATCTTCTTTTTGTGCATTTTCACTTGTCTGAGTACACCAGCAAGAAATTTGCCTTGCAATGATTTTGGAAACAGAAATTAAGAGCACGAGGTAATGAATAACTTTGTAGCCTGTAGAACTTTTGTGCAAACCTAGTTGATACACACCTGAAAATCAGTTTTATTTTTTGTTTGTCTTAACCTTTAGAAGAAGTCAGAAGCACCCAGAAGATTTTACTTAGAAATCTTTCCCCAGTTCTGCCCTGTAGAATAGTATTTTAAATCTCAAGTGATACCCAATTGGCCAGCCCAATATAAAATATGATTGGCTCCAACAAATAAAATATTTAAAGGGAATTGCACCAGTATTAAAACTTAATTTTCACTTTTTGGACAGTTATATTAAAAGGATCATTATAACCCTGAAAGATAACATAGCCCACGAATACATACAAGTTTTCTTATCAAGAAGCAGCAACTTTCAGTATAAACTTACCCGAGTTCCTGGAGGGTATTAATGCCTTAGGGTAGTCTGAAACTTGGTTTTGCTTTTTAAAGAATTAGATATTTCATTTTGGGGTTTGCTAGTTTTGTTTTCACCTGCTCCCTTCTAGATCCTTAAAATTTTGTGTGGTGTAGATCT
>PVIR01021868.1:0-27928 GCA_004026965.1 Petromus typicus
TGAAAGAAATCCGTAAAAAATATCAGAGAACAGTGCAGATAACTCACTTCTGAAGGAAAAGAAGGTTAGAATAAATCCCTGTTTGTGAACGGTTTCATTTTTGAAAGCTGGATAAAAAATAGTTTTTGTATTTGTCTGTGTCAAAAGAATAAGATTGCTGAAGTCATCCACTTTGCATTTCCGTTCTGGCTCTCTCAGGCAGAAACTTTCTTTGTCAATAAAGTTTCCTATTCTAAAAAAAAAAAAAAAAAAAAAGAGTACTTCTGACGGTTTGAAGGGCGCCTTTTCCCAGAGAACATACAGTGAATTTTGTGTTATTTCTTGAATTATGTGTAGCCTTTAGGTTTTTGTTAAATAAAAGGGAAAAGAGTGAATGGTTACTAACACACACACACGCATGCACACACGCACGCACAGTGAGAGAGAGAGACAATTTAACTTCTAGAAAGTGACAGTACTCTGTGACACTGTGAACCAGGTAGCTGTCAGGCTGCAAATCAACCTCACTAAAGACCAAGTCGTTTAAGAAAGAACCCAGTGAGAATGAGTACTTTGTCTTGTTCGCATCCCACAAATTTGGAGCATGAAAACAAGCGTCTCTTTGTTAGTTTGTTTCCTGTGACCGCAAGGATGGAGTAAGATCTCAAACAGTTCCAAGGACAGAAAGAGTGAAGCGGGAGGTGTTCTGTAAACTGTGGGCCAGGCCTGACCTCAGTTCCCTTTCTGGAGCCCAGCCAGAGTCCCTCTGCATTTGGACAAGCCAGGCTCCCTGAACCTGTTTCCCAGAACACTTGATTTCATCTCAGTTTGCTGGTTGTGCAGATCAAGAGCAGGCTGGAGACCAGTAGAATCGTGCAGCCCATCTGCTATTTCCTCTGAAGATCTTCCTCCTTACACTTTGATGCTCGTAAGATGTGTTTTGCTGAGAGACTGTGGGAAAATCTCTTTGTGGTGCTTTTTGAAAGAACTATACCATTTGTTGTTGGAAGATCTGTTCCGATTCTATTGAGACTTCCAGGACAGTGTGAGCAGCATGAAGGACTGGTCCTCGCCAAGGACAAGTGAGGGCTGCCTCAGCCTGGGCGTGAGTCTGCTCTTGGCATGGCTGCCTGTGGGCTCCACCCTGGGCTGAACACTGCTCTCTCCCTCCTCTTGAGGCGAGTCTCTGTCCAATCTGAGACCACCACACCGGGCACCCTGGGATCTCCCAGCAGCACCCACGAGTTCCTGACATGTCCCAGTCCTGTGAGTGACACCGGCAGTGACAGGCTGTTGACATCAGTGACTCCATCTTGCTTTGTTCCCGCTCATTTTTTTTTTTTTTAGGTTTTTTGAGACAGGGTCTCGCTTTGTGGTTCAGGCTGGCCCTGAGCTCAGCCTCAAACTCACATCACAATCCTCCTGCCTCTGCCTCCCGAGTGCTGGGATTACAGGCGTGAGCCACCACGCCCGGCACTGTGGTATGTGGTACTGGTTGCTGCTGGGTGTGAGTCTCCGCACCCAGTATTGTTATGTGGTTACCGGGGAATCGAACCCGGGCCCTTGCGCTTGCAAGACAGGCGCTGGAACCACTGAGCTAACTCCCCGGCCCCTGTTCCCGCTCATTTTATAGAGGGCATGTGGGAAACCACTCACTCAAACAGACTTTTTTTTTTTTAAGGTTTTTTTTGAGACAGGATCTCGCTTTCTGGTTCAGGCTGGCCCTGAGCTCAGCCTCCAACTCACATCACAGCAATCCTCCTGCCTCTGCCTCCCGAGTGCTGGGATCACAGGCGTGAGCCACCACGTCCGGCACTGTGGTATGTGGTACTGGTTGCTGCTGGGGTGAGTCTCCACGCCCAGTATTGTTATGTGGTTACCGGGGATTGAACCCGGGGCCCTTGCGCTTGCAAGACAGGCGCCGGAACCACTGAGCTATATCCCTGGCCCTCAAACAGACTTTTAAAGGAAATGTTTATTCTAAGTAACAGAGACAAAAGTCAGGGACTGAAATCCAGGGTAGATTTTAGCATCAAGCTGGGAAAAGCACAGTTTATTACATCTGTGTGTGGATGGGCTGACATAGGGTGGGAGAAACAGCAGCAGCTGACTGGGAGAGATTTCATCCAAAAGTGGATGGGCTAGCATGAGGAGAGAGGTATTAGCTGCTAACTGGAAAAAAAAAAAAGCCAGCTTTACATAGGTGTCGAAGGGGCCAAGGAATCTCCCTGAATTGTCACCAGGGAGACTGTCTTCTGCTTACTGAGAAATAGCCTGTCGTTTGCTGGAAGCGTCTGTTTGCTTGTGACGATCTTACCTATGTGTGACAAGCCAGCTCCCTTTCTCATCCCCCAGAGACAACCGCCATTCTATCATTTCTTGACCCCAAGATAAGAACAGGTTGTCACCAGGACACTATCATCTTTGTGACACTAGTGGCTGACACCAGCTCCTCGGAAGTGCTGATGTCTGCACACACAAGCAGCCCCTAATCTGAAGTCAACATCCGCCGGTTCTCCAAGGTGTCCTTGAGACCTTTCAATGCCTCCTTCCCAGTTCCCAGCAGCCTCAGGAACACTCATGCCCCTGTCCCCCGGCCCTCATCTCCCAGCCATTGAGTCTCTGTGTTACTCAGTGCCCTCTGCACCATGCTCCAGGAGCACTAGGGAAGATATTCCCAAGGCAGCAGGTGCCCACGGCTCCGAGAACTCCTACACTTCTGCTGTAGCCACATCTGGGCCTCAAAACCTGCAGTGTCCCATCTTAGATAAAAGATGCCCATGTGTGATGGTGGAGACCAGGGTGGGCAGTCAGTGTGGCCGGGGCTGGGGTGGAGGGCAGGGAGATTCTGAGAAAGTGATGCCATCTGTGCTCTGCAAATAGTAACACGAGAACAGAGGTGCCACCCAGCAGATCTGTGCTTTGCTCGGCATGCAGGAGACCCCGGGATCACATTCCCAGCGTTCCAGAGAACAGGCAGAAATGATATTATTTCTCCAGTGCACAGGCTGAATTTAAACTCATTGCATAGCCCAGGCTGGCCGGAAACTCCCAGCAGGCCTCCTTGTCTCAGCCTCCCTAGTGCTGGGATTACAGGCATGTGCCACCAGGCCTGGCTGCAGGAATTACTGTATTTGGCTCAAATGTTCCCATCTTCGGCCAGGGAGACCCTCTTCACACCGGCGTCTCGTCCCTTGCACATGCACTTGGTCCTTTCTGGGCTCCTTCCATCTGATGTGGCAGATTCTCCAGGAACACTTGCCTCATTCCCAGCCCTAGACAAGGGACCAGCCATTGCTCTTAGGACCTGGCTTCTTGTAGGTAGAAATGATATTTAGGGCATAAAATGTGGACAGTGGAAGTGTCCACTTGGTACTGGGCATCTGTCTTCAGAAACACTCCAAGGAAAGCAATAGAATATTTGGGGTTTTTTGAGACAAGGTCTTGTTTTTTGGTAGCTCAGGCTGGCCCTGAGCTCAGCCTGGAACTCACAGCGATCCTCTTGCCTCTGTTTCTCAAGTGCTGGGATTACAGGTGTGAGCCACCACGACCAGCACTGTGGTGTGTGGTTCTGATTTCTGGTGGGTGTGAGTTTCCACACCCAATATTGTTGTTTGTGGTTACTGGGGATTGAACCCAGGCCCTTTCACTTGCAAAGCAAGTGCCCAAACTACTGAGCTAAATCCTTGGCTCCTGAATATATGTATTTTTTAAATTAAAATTTAGTTTTGAAGTAATTATAATTTTTTTTTGAGACAGGTTCTTCCTTTGTAGTTGAGGCTGGCCCTGAGCTCAGCCTCCAACTCACATCACAGCAATCCTCCTGCCTCTGCCTCCCAAGTGCTGGGATCACAGGTGTGAGCCACCACGCCCGGCACTGTGATATGCGGTACTGATTGCTGCTGGGGTGAGTCTCCACGCCCAGTATTGTATGTGGTTACCAGGAATAGAACCCAGGCCCTTGCGCTTGCAAGACAAGTGCCGGAACCACTGAGCTAGGTCCCTGGCCAGTAATTGTAAATTCAAAATAATTGTAAGACCTAGATGTAGAGGTGCACACCTGTACTTCTTGCACTCATGGTAGAAGCATTGCGAGGAGTTCCAGGCCAGCCTGGCTACCCAGTGAGACCCTATCTCAAAAAACACACAGGCAGAAATACAATAAAACAGTTGTAAGATTGCATCATTTATCGATCTGTACACCCTTGACTCAGTCTCTCCCAAAAGGAACACCTTATAAAACTAGACCACAGCATCACACCAAAGGCATGAGGACCTCATATCTTTCTTTCTCAGCTATACCGCCACAATCCTCTTTCACCCTAACAACCACAAAGCAACTCTCCATTTATGTAATTTTGTCACTTTAAGAGTGTCATATAAATGGCCTCATACATTGTGTAGCCTTTGGCCTTTTCCTCCGAGTGTAAATTCTCTGGAAAGCCACCCATATTGTCATGTGTGTCAGTCATTTTTTCTTTTCCACGTAGTGCTGGTCCATGGTGCGGATGTTCCACTGTCTAATTGTTCACCTTTTCAAGACAATCTGGTCATTTCCATTTTGGGACTATTATGGGAAAACTTGCTATAAGTATTTGTGGACAGATTTTTGTATGAATAGAAATCTTAATTTCTCTGGGACAAATACCAAGTGCAACTGCACTGTCATGGGAACTGCTAACCATTTCCCCAGAGTTAGCCGTGTCATTTAGTGATAAATGAAGGATCCATTTCTGATTTTTTTTTTTTTTTTTTTTTTTTTAGGTTTTTTGAGACAGGGTCTCGCTTTGTGGTTCAGGCTGGCCCTGAGCTCAGCCTCCAACTCACATCACAATCCTCCTGCCTCTGCCTCCCGAGTGCTGGGATTACAGGCGTGAGCCACCAGGCCCGGCACTGTGGTATGTGGTACTGGTTGCTGCTGGGTGTGGGTCTCCACGCCCAGTATTGTTATGTGGTTACCGGGGAATCGAACCCGGGCCCTTGCGCTTGCAAGACAGGCGCCGGAACCACAGAGCTAACTCCCCGGCCCACCATTTCTGATTTTGTAGGGTGGTGGACTCTGTAGGTGTCTATTAAGATTAAGCAGACATCTATTTGTTCAAAGGTTTGGTTCACCTCTAGTATTTCATTGTTGATTTGTTTGTCCAGTTGATCTATCTGTGACAATGGGGTAGTGAGGTAATGCTTATTTGGCTTTTCATGAAAATCAGTATAGAGATTCTTAAGAAAAACTAAGATAAAAACAAAAACTAGGATTAGAGGTACAATTTTGCCCAGGTATTCCTCTCCTGGGTGTCTTCCCCCCAAAATTAAAAGCATTGTACGACAGTACTACATGTGCATCCGTGTTAATAGAAGCACAGTTTGTATTAGCTAAATCTCTTTTTTTTGTTTTGAGACAGGGTATCACTTTGTAGTTGAGGCTGGCCCTGAGCTCAGCCTCCAGCTCACATCACAGCAATCCTCCTGCCTCTGCCTTCCGAGTGCTGGGATTACAGGTGTGAGCCACCACGCCCGGCACTGTGGTATGTGGTACTGATAGCTGCTGGGCGTGAGTCTCCACGCCCAGTATTGTATGTGGTTGCCAGGGAATCGAACCTGGGCCCTTGCGCTTGCAAGACAGGCGCTGGAACCACTGAGCTAAATCCCAGCCCTTGTATTAGCTAAATCTTGGGAACACTCAAATGCCCATCAACTGCAGACAGGATAAAGATGTGTTTTTTAAAGCAAATGGAGTACTATTCAGCTATGAAGAATGATAAAGTTGAGACATTTATAGCTAAGTGGATGCATATTGAGGTCATACTCTCAAGTGAAATAAATAGGACACACATGTGTAAATACTGAATAGTTTCTCTGGTATGGGAACCTGCCAGAGTAAATGAGGACGAAACTGTATAACAGACAATGAAAAGTAGGAGATTAAAATCCAAAAGGGTAGGGGAGGTAGGGAGGAGTTGGAGAAGGGAAAGAAGGAAAGCAAAGAATATGAGAAAAGAAGGAAAAGTGGAAGCAAAGTTTTTGTAAATGGGGAAGATGAGGAAAAGACAAGAACCAAGATGTATCATGTATAGGTACAAATCCCTAGAGAAGAACATGATCCTAATGTAGGCCTAAAATGTCCCAATAAACCTAAAGGGAAAAAAATAAGGGAACCATACAGGTTTCATCCCTGCCAGTGTTTGGAGTTGTATTTTTCATTTAATCATTCTGATACATGTGTCACGATATCTAATTAAGCCTTTGATTTTCACTTCACTGTTAGCTAATAATGTTAAACTCTTTATCAGTACCACATACCACAGTGCCGGGCGCGGTGGCTCACGCCTGTAATCCCAGCACTCGGGAGGCAGAGGCAGGAGGATTGCTGTGATGTGAGTTGGAGGCTGAGCTCAGGGCCAGCCTGAACTACAAAGCAAGACCCTGTCTCAAAAAACCTTAAAAAAAAAGATAGGCGCTGGAACACTGAGCTAAATCCCCAACCTACTTCCAATTTATAAATGTGACATGCGTCTCCATTTGTTTTGGGTTCTTATTCTCATCAGCTTTTTTAGTTTCACAAACGTATGACTGGTGTGTGTGTGTGTGCATGCGTGAGCGCTGTAACAGAGACCGATGCTCAAAAAATATAATTCTTGATTTATTAGACGCCAGCTTACTGAGTTTGTGGTCTCAGAACAGCAAGGAGTGAAGCCTTGAACCAAAATAAGAATTCAAATTTTATTGGAAATAAGGGCAAGAAGAGCAACTCCTGTGGCCCTTAATCATGGTGCGGCTGGGTGGAGGGCGGTCCACCCTGGGTGGCACACACTTTGGGTGGCATTATTGCTCGAAAGGAAAATGACATCGTAACAACTTACTCCTTTTTAACACTGGGAAGACAGGCAGGCAGCAAAGTGAAGGGCAGGCCAGGACAGCCGCAGCCAGGCCGCTGCATTGTCAGGAGTCATTTAAACAGCAACACCATGACAGCGTGCATCCGATTGTCCAAGTGGGGACTCACCAGCTAACCCTTACCGCCTCTGGGCAGCTGGCCTCTCCCTCCGGAGTGACATTCCAGGTTCTTCTTGCCTCTCACAAAGAATCGAATGAAATGAGCAAAAAAGCAGTGACGAAGTTTATTCAAAGAAAGTAAAATTGAAGAGTAGGGGAGAAACTGCCTCTGCAGAGCACACTCGGGCTGAGTACTGAGAAAGAAAAAGAGGTAAAAGCAAAGATGAAAGTTCATATTGCATGCGGGAAACAGCGTGGGCTACAGTGGAAAGGTATGTAGTGAACTTTTCGCAGTCTGTCACTCCTTTGAGGCTGCCCAAATCTCAGGGAAAGCCAGGAGAACTTCTACATCTGGGTCCCCAGGGCCAGGCTGTCCCACTGAAAACTTGCGCAAGTTCACAGAAGAAGTCCACGCTCAGGGATTTGGAAACTGTTCTGAGCATAAGTCTAAGATCCTGTCTCTAAAAGGTCGTGCTTACTTCCCCTGCCCTCTGTGGCCACACCCTAATCTTCTGTCTCAGAAGTGCAACCAAGCAATAGGATTACAAGTATAAGGGCCTGTATGACCCAAACTGACATAAAAACAGCCATTCTGTTAAAAACCTCCACTTTGTATCCTGCAACCTCCCTGTGAACCCGGTACTTGTCTTCATAGGATAACTGATGCACACAGGCACAGATTGTACAGGTGTTCACAGGAACACCTTAGAAACAATGTTTTTAGAATGCTCTCAGTTTAGTACTAGAAGGATCTAACCACTGCCGTTGGCTTCTGCAAAGACTCGTTTCTGCATAGAAACCTCCTATAAAGGAGAGTAATAATTTTGCCTTTTAATGACTGTGCCTTAGTCAAACACGGGGCCCTTCCTCCTCGGCTTGGCCTTGGAGACAGACCCCAGTGGGGTGGTAACACAGCTCTTGGTTGGACTTTAAGATTGAGTCCTGTTTTGAGAGATTGTCACTCAGTGGGACTTGGTCCCAACAGTGCCTAGCTAATATTGATTCAATATGGGACAGGTCAGGCAGCAAGGTTACATGGAAGGAACAGAGGTGTTTGGGGAGCGTAGTGGACATGGGCACAGATGTCATGGTCAACCCTTTCGTGCTCGGTGCCTAGCTGGGGTCCCTGGACCAGGTGGCGCTGATTAGAGCATAATTCCAAATTTCAGTTTATCTTGCAGGCCTGGTGATGACACCATATCTCCAGTTCTGGCTCTCTTCAGATTTGATGCCAGCCGCAATTCTGACATCTTTATTTCTTTTGTACTCACTTCCTTGAGCACTCAGTCCTAGTCTGTCTTTTAATTTCTATTTTAGCTGTCTATAAGAGAACCCTAAGCCTTCACATTAATCTGTATTTCCAGGCCCTTTTTCTATTTTTTATTTTGAGACAGGATTTTGCTAAATTGCCTAGGTTGAACTTGAAATTGTGATTCTCCTGCTTCAGCCTCCCAGAGTGCTGAGCTATAGGTATGTGCTACATACAGTACCTGATCTCTCTCTCTCTCTCTGTTTCTTTGGTGGTCCTGGGGAAGAGGCTGTTGACCTTAAATCTACTGAAAACACTTATTAGTTCTAGGAGCTGTAGGGTTTTGTCCTTTGTCATAGCTTCTTTGGGTTTTTTCTTTTTTTTTTTTTTTTCACATAGTCAATCATATTATCTGCAAAATTAGAGCGTTTACTTATTTTCTAATTGATGTCTTCTTATCCTTTGTATGCATTGCTGAACTGCCTAGACGTTCCAGACAGTCGCAGTTAGTAGTAGGAGAATATTTTTGCCTGACTCTTATTTCTGCTGCCTGCTAAGATCATGTGATCTTTCTTATTCAGCCTATTAATGCATCACACTGATGTTCACATTGTGAGCGAGCCTTGTTTTCCAGGAATACACCTTGTTTGATTATGCTATATAATTCTTTTTATATACTGCTGAATTATATCTGATATTTTGTAAAAGATTTTGGTGTCTATATTTATAAGGAGGGCTGGGCGTGGTGGCACATACCTATAACCTCAACACTCAAGAAGTGAAGACAGGAAGATGGCTACAAGTTGGAGGCCAACCTGAATGACATAGTGAGATGCTATCTAAAAAAAAAGAAAAAAAATCCATGAGGGATACTAAACTGTAGTTTCTATTTTTGTACTATCACTGTCTTGTTTCCTCGAGGAAGTCAGCACAAAAATTAGAGACGTCAGAGTTGTGGCTGGAGGCAGCTCTGAAGAGAGTCCAAGTCTCAAGACAAAAAAGCAACAGTCAGGCCTGGGAGCCTGGCCTGAGATAAACAACGGCTTGTGATGATACTGTAATTAGAACTCACCTGGTCCAGTGAGTCCAGATAGGTATTAGATGTACCGGCCCCAAGCATCTGGGCCATTCCTTCAGAGAATGCCTTTGTTCTTCCTGCATCTCCTTGCTATGCTATGTGACCCATTTCCCTATTGGATCAATGCTAGCTAAGGAGCAACAGCTGCAAGCCTACAGCTGATTTTAGTTTGACCCACGTTCTACTCATACTGTGCCTTTGCAGTAAAATCTACCCCGATACAGGGCTTCAGTGGTCAACCAATCAGGACCCCTCCTGGAAATCCAGGAGCCCTTCCTCTTCTCCTTAATTCTAATAAAACTTTTTAAACGTTTCCTTTGATTCTAGACTTCATTCTTTGCTGTGTGAGACCAAATATCTCATAAGTTGAGACTGTATCAGGATTAAGGTAATACTAGTTTTATAAAATGAGTCCTCAATATTTCCTTCTGCTTTTTTTGTCCTGGATGAGGATGTGTAGAGTTGGTGTTTATTCTTCTTTAATCATTTGGGCAAAATGTTCTTGGTTGAAGCTATCTGAGCATAAAGATTTTTTTTAGATCAAAGGTATGAATTAGGGGCTGGGGAGTTAGCTCAGTGGTTCCGGCGCCTGTCTTGCAAGCGCAAGGGCCCGGGTTCGATTCCCCGGTAACCACATAACAATACTGGGTGTGGAGACTCACCCCAGCGGCAACCAGTACCACATACCACAGTGCCGGGCGTGGTGGCTCACGCCTGTAATCCTAGCACTCTTTGGGAGGCAGAGGCAGGAGGATTGCTGTGATGTGAGTTTGAGGCTGAGCTCAGGGCCAGCCTGAACCACAAAGCGAGACCCTGTCTCAAAAAAACCTAAAAAAAAAAAAAAAAAAAAGGTATGAATTAAATTTCCTTAATAGTAATAGGAATATTTATGCTTTTTATGTTAAAAAAAAAAAAGCTGTGGTAGTTAGAGCTTTTCCAGAAATTAGTTGCAGAATTTATGTATTTATATCTGTCTGCAATGTTTTGATATCTATGGGCTCTTTAGTGATATTATCTATTTCAATCATAACATTTGCATGTCATGTTCTCCCGTTTTGCTTTGTCAGTCTTGTTAGGTGGTTATGAATTTTTTTGTTAAGAATTTTATAGATCGAGGATTGCAAGGTTCGATCCTCAGTAACCACATATAACAATGCTGGGCGTGGTGACTCATCCCCAGCAGCAATCAGAACCACATACCACAGTGCTGGGCGTGGTGGCTCACGCCTGTAATCCCAGCACTCAGGAGGCAGGGACAGGAGGATTGCTGAATTGGAGGCTGAGTTTAGGACCAGCCTGAACTACAAAAGGAGACCCTGTCTCAAAAAAATAAACAGACAAAAAAGAATTTTATAAATCTTTGGAAGGAGCCAGTTTTTGTTTCACTGATTTTCTCTTTTTAAAACATTTTTTTATTTTTTGAGATAGGGCCTCAATATATAGTTCAAACTGTCCTCAAACTCAGTGATCCTCCTGCCTCAGTTTCTCGAGTGCTGAGATTATAGTACTGATATGATTTTTTTTTTTTTTTTTTAGTTTTTTGAGACAAGGTCTCCCTTTATAGTTTAGGCTGGCCCTGAACTCACTTTGTAGCCCAGGCAAGCCTTGAACTCACAGCAGTCCTCCTGCCTCTGCCTCCTGAGTGCTAGGATTGCATGCACGAGCCACCACGCCTGGCTATGAATTTTTTTTTCAACAGAATCTTGCCGTGTAGTTCAGGCTGGGCTTACACTCAGTTCTCCTGCCCTACTCCGTGATTACAGGCATGCACCACCATAACTAGCTCTCCTCATAAATACAGACACCAAAATCTTTTATAAAATATTGTCAGATATAATTCAGCAGTATATAAAATAATGATATGGCATAACCAAACAGAGTTTACTCCTGGAAAATCAGGCTTGTTCATGATATAAATTTCAGTGTGATGCATTCTATTAACTGGCGGAAGAAGAAAATCACATGATCTTATCCATCGAAGCAAGAACAAGAGAGAGGTAAGAATACTTTTTCTTAAACTACTGATATGACCTCACAGATTTGGATGGGCTACGTTTTCATTTTCATTCAGCTAGCTGTATTTTTAGAAAGATTCCCTTGAGACTTCCCTTGACCCATGCATTACTTAGAAGTGAGTTGTTCCGTTTCCAAAGCATTTGGAAATCCGCTACTGCTGTGTCAGAGTTTATTTTCTCTCTGGCCTGTGACTTGTGTCATGTCTATTGATTTATCGGAAGTCCTGTGAGTCTTTCCTTTCTTCGCAATCTGGAGTAACTCGAAGGCAGTTCAGAGGCAGTTGGGAGTTACTTGAAAAACATGATTTTCTTGACTTTCTTAATCATTAGCTATAGATAAGACTTGCAGTATCTTCTGGTTTCTGACTCCAGCTGAAGGGAACGTACAGCTTCTGAGTGTGCAGATCAGGATATAAAGTTCAGATTTTAGGCAGAGAAAACCTTAAGGTCTCAAAATAACTAGGGATATCACCAAGAGTCAACAGGGACAAAGCCAGGGGTGGTGCCTATGTCTGTAATCGAGAGGCTGAGGCAGGAGGATCACTATGAGGTGGAGGGAGGCCAGCCTTTTCTCTATGAAGTGAGTTTAAGGCCAGTCTGGTCTCAAAGCAACAACAACAAAAAGGTAGACAGGGACCACTTAACTGCTGCTCATTATAAACACAATTCATAGTCAGGCGTGGTGGTGCACACCTATGATCCCAGCACTTGGGAGGCTGAGGTAGGAGGATCACCAGGAATTCAAGGCCAGCCTGGCTACATAGTGTGTTTGAAGCCAGCCTGAACTGTGTAGCATGGCCATCTCTCTGTCTCTCTGTCTCTCTGTCTCTCTGTCTGTCTCTCTCTCTCTCTCTCTCTCTCTCACACACACACACACACACACACTTTGTGTTTTCTCCTGAGATAACCAGGGACTTCAAAGCCATTTTTGCTATGAACATTAATCCTTCACTTGGCCTATAGATGCCCAATAGGTAACTAAAAGCAAAACAAAAATTTGACTTTCATTTTGTATTCTCGGGTCAAATTTCTTCTCATGTCTACATATACCTCTTAGTCCTGAGTGCAATCCCTGGTAACCATATACCACAATGCTGGGTGTGGCAACACACCTGTAATCTCAGCACTCAGGAACCAGAGGCAGGAGGGTTACTGTGAGTTTGAGGCTAAGTTCAGGACCAACCTGACCTACAAAAGTGAGACCCTGTCTCAAACAAACAAACAAACAAACAAATAAACATAAAGCAACAACAAAAACAACTCAAGAGACTATGATGGGCTTGCACACGTCTATAATCTCAGTATGTGGGAGACAGAGGCAGGAGGATCTGTGTGAGTTTGAGGCCATATTAGGCTACGTAGTGAGTTCAAGGCCAACCTAAACTACATAGTGAGATTGTAAAAAAAAAAATTACTATAATACACTACAAAATAATAAAGAAAGATAAACAAATTACTCACACTCACCTTTGGAAATCTTCATGGCTGGTGTGAGGGAGACAAGAGAGAAGAGTGTTATTGTGTACGATGACTTTCATTATCACTAATGGAATCACTGCCATTTCTTCTCATGTGACTTTAACAAGGAACCTATCCTGTGACACTTGATTTTGCTTCTTTTGAGGATTTTGCAGCGTGGTGACATTGCACTGTGGTGAAAGAGACTCATCACTCACACCGCTACAGTCTTATTTATGTGGAGTTTTTAAAAAATATTTTGCAGTTTCCTACTTTGTATGGATCTCCTCAATCTCCCATGAAGTGAGAGATTCCTCTGGTCTTTTGCCAGATGATTCCCCAGCATCCCACAGTAGTGGAGGGGAAAGAGAAAGAACTGAGGGCTCAGTTGTGACCGTGTGACACCCAATGTCATACACTGCTCGAACTAGCAGGTTTTATCTATCAGGTTAAAATTTATTAGAAATGTTGGCCGGTCTTCACAACAATTACCACCCACGGTTTTACAGTAGTGTATTCTTCCTGATATGGATGGGCCTCATCCGGCCAGTTGAAGGCCTTCAAAAGGCTTCCTCTTGATACAGGGGAGCAAGGCTACCTAGCTCCCAACCTGAAAGGGGGAATCGTGTGCTCTAAAATCAAAGAATGAATTTTAGGAACAAATGGAGGTTTAAGTAGGAAAATTTTATTGAGAGAGAAAGCCCGGAAAAGCGGCTTATCCACCCACCTTGCTTCTCAGAGGGCTTTTATGGAGCAAAGCCGTGAGGTGGGGCAGGTTCAAAGAGGGAGAAAATTATAGTTAACCAGTAACATTGCAAATACAGTTGCTTAGGTAATATTGGTAAAATGAGAAATCACAAAAATGGACAAAACCATGAAGATGACAGCAGGTAGAGTTGCTCAGGTAATACTGGCTAGATGGGGATCCAATGAAGAATCACGTCATGTAGCAAGCTTAGCAAGTATACAGGGATTTTCAACCAGGAGACTTTTCTGGGTGGGTCAAGGTCTTGGCCCTCCACCCCAGAAATAACAATCGTTTTATATGGGAGGGGCTGCTTTTCCCTTCGGTAATCTTGACTTTCGGTGAAGGTCTCCTTGACTGTCCTCCAGGTGGTCTTTTCGAGGGCCAACCCCAGTCTATCTACCTACCATGTCTAACTAGCTTTTCTACCTATCATACTCTTCCCAAAACAGGACAAGACAGAATCCTTCCTACATAAAGACCTCTGAGTGAGACAGTGGCTGCTTCTCTTGCCCTTAGTCTCAGACTGGCTTTCTGGGGGCTCCGTCTCCCCGGGTTTAGGCTAATATGCATCACTTGGTCTCCTCCTGTGGACCTTCAGGCTGGGACCCCGCCTTTGTCTCTTCTGTGACTCCAAGTTGCCGAATTACCTTACAGATTTTGAGACTTGCTAGTCTCTACAATTATATGAAGCAATTCCAGATAAAGAGTAAACAGATAAATAAATATGTACATATTCTTGTGGGTTTTTTAAAATTATCTTTATTGGTACATTAAATATACACATCATGCTTGCACTCCATAATGGGGATTTGTACCAGTATAAGACACAACTTAATTCTCATTTTTTCCCATAGCCCCACCCACCCTACCACCCCCCCATATATATAAAATTTGTTTCCTTACTTTTTTGTTACAATCTCAATGGTTTTGTTTGTTTTAATCCTGGGCAGTGAATCAAGCAAGTGCTGTCTCGGAGCTGCTGCCCCCAGCCCTGGCTGTTTGGGTCAGCTGAGCGTTCGGAGCACAGCGTCAGCAGAAGCAGCGCCTGACAGAGGGAGGACCCCCGCCAGTTACGGTAATGAGGTAGTGCGTCCTCCTCCCCCACCCAGCGCCCTCCCCCATCTGGCTGCCGGTAACAGCTTGGATTCTCCTGAGAACCGAGAGCCAGAGCGGTGCATCTGACACCCAGAAATGTTCTACAGGCCTTGGAATCACTGGAGACATAAACTCCACTCCCTTGCCATGAGTCAGCGGGGAGGGTGGCTTGGTTGTTTTTAGTCTCTTCCACTATGAGACAGGCGGCACAAAGCCTTGTTCAGCAGGTGAACCAGCTGCAGCAAACCAAAGAGAGCTCAGTGCAGGCGGCTTCCACTCAGGCTGGAAGAGCAGCTGTGTCCTGACAGGCAATACCAGCTCCTCAGCCCAAAGGTCAAGGCAGGCCCTGTGCAGCGGGCTGAACTGATGCTGGTAGCCTTTTACCCAGATTAGCAGAGAGGCCAACATACCCAGTGGCTAGGGACCGACCTCAGGAGCCCACAGGCACAGGTGGAGTCTACACTTTACCGGTCCCCCAAATGTACAGCGTGTGCTGGCGTTGGTGGGCACTGGAGCTGGGTCAATGCTGATCCATGCAACCCAGACCGTTTTGCAGGACTCACTGCATGTGCAGAAGGGCATGGAGGTCACATCATGGTCCAAAAGGCCAAGGTGACTTTGGGCATTGGATATTTGTTTCCGCGTCCCTGTGGTGTCCATGTTCCTCCAGTTGCTGGAAACATACTGGGCTGGACATACTGCCTGGCGCCAGGTTAGACACCACACAGAGAGAGTTCCGTTTGTGAGTCACGTGGTGAAAACTATTGGGTGGAGACATCCTCGACACGCACCGCTGAGTCTCCTGCAGGCAATGTGGGTTGTGTGTTAGCGGCAGTACTGTCTGCCTGCGGGTCACGAGGAATCAGGACAGGCTGCTTTGAAGCTGAAAGAGCAGGGTGACGCGCCCGCGCAGAGTCCTTCCAGTCCCCCTGTTGGCCCGTGTGGAAGCCCAGTGGGATTTGTACAGTGACAGGACCCCAGGAAGTGATGAAAGTGACTCCTCCTCCACTGCACAGCGCATGCGCAGTATTACTGACTGGACAGACCGGCCCAGCCTAATGTGGATCAATACCTCTGCATAGTGGCCCTGGCCGGATTCTTCCCCATCACTGTCCACCGGTGAGTCAGGACCAGACAACAAACTTTTCAAGTGTAACCACAAGGGTGTTTGTATAGCCTCACTTTGTACCTTGGCCTGGTGGCCCAGGATCTGGCCATGTGGATCAAGCCACCCTCTGTGCCTTTGCTCCCCTATATTGATGATGTCCTGTTACCTTCTGATGTCTTCACAGGTTTGGAAGGTGCCACATACAGTCTCCAACAAGCTTTGCTGGCCTAGGGCTGAGCCATCAGCAAAGACAAGGTCCAGGCCTGGTTTACTTGTCAGATTCTTTAGTGTTGTCTGGTCAGGTGAGACAAAAATCATCCCTGGTGCAGTAATTGGTAAGATTCAGCCAGGTGCTAGACTGACGACTGGATGCCAGTTCAAGCCTCTGTGGGCTTGCGAGGCTTCTGGCAGAAGTTCATTCCGAACTGTCGCACCTTCTGTGTCAGAAGATTCAAAAGCATGCAACACGGCCGCGGAAGCTGCCCTCCGGGAGGAAGAGGGGAGTCGCTGGAGGACAGGCCCTGCCTTGTCTTTCACCCTGACTCTGAACACGGATGGGCTTGGGTTGGTGACTGGGTTTAGCTGGGGTTTGTGGCAGAAGCAGAAGAAGCAGAAAGACCTTACTGACTTTGGTAACAGTTGTGAAGAAGGGCTGAACGCAGGTTTGGACACACATGAGAAGCAGGCGGCAGCGCATATGCTGCTCTGCACGCCGGTGAGGGAACCTCGGGGCGGCAGATGCACAAACTTGGTACCCCACACAGGGCTGGGTATGCACATGCACGTCTCATCCCCGGAGTGGCAGGTCCAGACCCCACCCTGCGTGGCAGGGAGCACACTGACCGTGGGGAGCCTCTGTTCTGCCTAGTTCACTGGCAGGCGAACTGGCAGCAGTACAGGGACCGGTGACATACAAGACCCGAGAAACCCACAGGCTGATGAGTAACTGGTCATGACCGATAGACCGCAGCGGAGACCTGGGACACTGATGGCTCTCGTCACAGAACAATTCCACGATGGATGGCGGTCACTGTCCAGCCCAGTACTGAAACACTCAGTTTTGAGGTTGAAACAGGCAAGCCAAGCCAATGGGCGGAGTTACTCGTCACCTGTTAGGACAGACCTCTGTGTGTCTGCACAGACAGTGGGGCCACATTCTGAGGGCTGGCACAGTGGTTCCTAAGCTGGGCGTCCCAGGACTGGTAGATGGAACTTGGACCCCTATGTTGACACTTACAGGGGTTTGTTCAAACTGTAGCACCTGTAGGGTGCCAGGTGTCGGGACATAGACTGGTCTTCTTGCCAGTGAAAGACTAAGCAGGCTCCTTGGCAAGAGTAGCAGTCCCTCTAAGGCATAACTCCCACAGAGGCAAGAGTGGCAGTGGAAATGTGCCCTCAGTATGCTCAGCTGGTCCTGTGGAGAAGGAGGTGCCACACAATTGGGCACAATGCGGTGGGCACCCCACCCCCTGCAGCAGTGCCAGTAGACTATGTTGGCCCCTGTCTCTCCCACAGGGACACCTATGCTCTGACAGCCATGGTACACCTCTGCATACCCTGCTCCTCTAGTGACTAGTCCATACCAGCAAGCATTATGGTGGTTGACTTCAGCATTCAGGGTGCTGCTAGGAATAGTATCTCATCAGGAAGCCACTTTTCAGGGGCTCAGGTACAACAGTGGGCCAGAAACAATGACATTACCTGGCACTTTCATGAGCCAACCAGTTGCAAGCTGGTGCTACGACTGAAAGATACAATAAGCTCTTGAAAAGTAAGCTGTGGTCTTGGTGCCAAAGTTTATCAGGTGAGTGTAGGCCCTATTACAGTCTGTTCAGTTGCTCAGTGACCAGCCCCTGAATCATCTTCTGAAAGTACAGCCAATTCATCTGTCCCTTGACCAGCAGAGCAAGGTCATAAGGTGGTAAAAGGGGTTTTGATACTCCCCATACAGAGCCTATGTAGCTGCAGAGTCAGGTACCAGTGGACTTGGGAATGGCCCAGATTCCCTGCTGGGGAACTGAGTATTCCACTTAGAGTTCTGGGAGGAGAAGGGAGACTGTGCTATGCTATAGAAGTGCAGCCTTCGACTTCAACATGGCCCGAAGGTCTTGATATGCTCCCCACCCAATGCCAGTATCACTATTCTAAAGGGAAGTGACATTGTGGCTGCTTGGCCTGTTCTGCTAGGGGTGATAGAACTGGCTGTATCCTCCTTGTCCCTGGTGGCAATGGTGCCACAGACCTGGTACTCTAAACCAAGAGGTAAAATGATGCCATCCCATGGCAGGACGAACATGGGACTTGCATGCTCCCCACAGGGTTAGACCTCCCCTGGTGGCTTCTCTTTTCTCCGTGTCCTTCTGACCAGGATGAGTCAAGTGGACAGCATCGTCTGTTGAGCACACATGTTTGGTTGTGTGCACCAGCAATCACTGTTGGGTGCACATTGAATTCCCGATGGATGTGGCTGAAGGCCTTTGATGGAGAATGGTGCTGGAGTCTCTGCACAATTGGACAGACTGGGCACAGCAGCACCAGACTGGATCCACTGGGATCAGTGACACCAGGCTGATCTGGAGGCACACAACCACCTCACAAGGACTGGAACCTATGATACATAATGGATGGGTGGATGACAGGGAATCAAGTAATTTGTTGGATGGATGTTGCCCTAATATGTATTGAACAGGTCAGTGCATGGCTGGGATGTGGCACAGTGGGATGGATACCCCTGCACTGGTAGAACACATTACAGGTGAACAACACATATGGCATAAGCTCATAGCTACGGTGCCCTCTGACTGGCCAGTGGTGAGTTCCTGTAGGTCTGTAGCACTATGGGTTGGCCATACCTCCCTATACACTGGTCAGGGCACTGCACCTGAGTGTTTTCCTATGTTAAGGCCACTGCCAGGTCCACTCTGACACACACCCCCGTAATCAGGATGCTGTGTATCACAGATGGCATCGTGTCCAGTGGGGGCCTGGTGGCTTCATCCTGTGGCAGTGCTAGTGTCAGGGGCAGGAACTACAGACCTTACCTTCCAAGTTGAAGATCTAGTTCAACATGTGATGCGGGCTCTACTATCGCATGCCCGTCACTGATGTCGCTCCTGGATGAAACGTCCCGGATGGGAAAGGTGGGGTTACTGAACCCTGTGTCTCTGGGTTTGTTGACTGCAGTGTAGGGAGGCACTTGTGCCCTCCCACATGTAGAATGCTGTTTTGGTTCCTGATCACCAGGACCAAGTACAAGATGGACATAGAGGTGTTCACCATCCAGGCCTCACAATAAGACCCCCTGACCCCATGAAGGAATCCCTAAAATCCACGTGATGCTGGGTGGGTCTCAGTGGTGCTGCAATAGCACTGGGGTTGGTATTATGTGTTGCTCCTTATACTGCTTTTGTGGGCTCTGGGCACAAGGGGCAGCCTTGTGTGCCATTCGGAGGGAGCAGCCGCCCACTCAGTCTTTGAAAGGGTGGGATCTAGAGGGCCTCTGAGGACACCCGAGGACACTGTCCCACCATCAAGTGCAGGTGCATGATGGGGCGTCGTTATATAATGCTGAGTCAGCAAAGACAACCACACATGTGCCACGCAGCCTGCACGCTCAGCCAGAATGCTTTGTCTTACTAAGCCGATAAGATCTACTGTAAGTTCTGTGCCTGAAATTAGTTTGGTCCCTGCTTTGTAATGTCTGCTCCATGAATGGTCTCTTCTTTGGGAACTTCGCTGAGCAGGTTCCCTTCTGCCCTCACCACCCTGGGACAGCCGCTGGTGTGCTCTGAACGTGGGCCTACAATGTTACTTCTAGCATCCCCAGGATCTGTAGGTCAGGAATCAAGGGGTGCACATAGGAATGGCATCATTCCCTACCCTTCACCAACTTTCACTTTTTCCCTACAAATACACTAAATACACGCTGCTGGTTACAGGTCATAACAGACTCTTTTGAACTGGAATTTAAAACTACCACTTAGCCAACTTAGAGTTGTTCTGCCTCTGAATCAATAGGCACAGATGGGAGGTGCTGCTCTGGTTGGGGAAACTCATCCTGACTACAAAGGGGAACTGGCCCGTGGCTCCACCATGGTGATAAGAAGAATATGTTTGGAATACAGGAGTTCCCTTAGGGTGTCTTCATGTTACCACACCCTGGGACTAAAGTTAATGTCAAACTATGCCAACTCAATTTAGGCAGGGCTCCTAATAGCCCAGACCCTCCAGGAATGAGATTGTCTCACCCAGTCTGGTGAGGAGCCACCACTGTGGTAGCAGAGGGGCTTGCTGTAGGCAAAAGACTACACAATGGGGAGTAGACGAAGCTAGTTAAAAATACTGAGCATGACGTGACCGGTAATGGGAACAAAGACTGTAATGTTACGAGTACTTTTCATTATTTTGTTATGAATATGTTTGTGAGTATATTTATTTGTATCTTTTATCTTCTTTCCATCTTTCATCCTTTATCATATGCCATAAAATGGATTAACTTTCCACAATAGTGTTTAAGTTGCAGATATGAAGGAGAAGAGTTCACTGCCCTCAGGGACTCTGAGCATTCTGGGAAAGCGGTCGGTGAAGGGTAGTTGTATCATAGAAAGCACAGGAATGACCTTGTTTTTGGTTTTATCTGGAGATTAACTACGGTTTGAAGAGACGTGTGTGGATAGCAAGTTCACAAGGGGTGGCTATGTTGTACATCAGCTTGGTTCGATTATGGCGCCCAGTGGTTTGGTGAAGATGCTGTCATGAAGGCTCTTTTCAGCTGTGATTAGCATTTAAACCAGTGGACTTTGGTGCAGCAGGTGACCCCTGGCGATACGTGTGGACCTCATTCAATCCAGCCTGTCTTTGGAATCGATATGGCAACGCCTATTCCTGACGACATTTCCAGCCTGGCACGAGTTTCAAACAGGCCCGCTCCCACAATCATGTGAGCCAGTTCCTTAAAATAAAACTTGATACTTCCTGTTTTTCTCAAAAGCCTTGACCACACCCCTTTCTCAGTAATTGATACTAGACAAAAAAAAAAAGTACAAGGATATCAAAGACTCAGGCACTATCTGCAAATGTATGTAAAACTCTTACAAAGATAGGTCATACCCTAGGCCCTAAGAAGTTTTAATAATTATTTAAATATTAAAATTTTAGAGTTTATTTTGTGACCACAGTGGAAATGTTTTAAACATCTAGCGACCCTTGGTCGCTAGGTTTTGGAGGCCCAAGTGTATCTTTGGGTTCTGTTTTAAGGCATCTCCTATGGGCAATTTCTTGGAAGGGGGAGACTCATTATGTAGCCCCATTTTTTTGAGATCATCTTGCTTCAGCCTCCCCTGTGCTGCAGTTACAAGAGTCTACTGCCACGCTTAGATTCATGGGTAGTTTCTTGATGTAGGTCAGCAACATAATATACTTGCATTCAGTAATGCCAGCCTTGGGCCATGGATGTAGCTCAGTGGTACAGTGCCTGCCTGGCAAGCTTGAGGCCCTGAGTTCAATTCTTGTGCCCCTCCTCCTTACCCCGATGATCTTATGGAGCAAAACTACTCTGCAGACTGATGATCTCTGAGCTGACTTAACTTCGTCTGCCTGGGAGCACAGCTCTCTCCAAGAACGACAGTATTCTGCTGCCTCTTGGAAGTAAAAATATGAAGTGTATTTACAGAACCCTCATCAACAGGGACATCCATCATGTCTCAGATAATAATGGGCTTTGAGAACTGGAGAAGACAAGACCACTCAGTGCTTCTGGCCCGTCTGATTCTCAGTGGGGAAGGCTTTGTGAAAGGGCTATCTACACACCAGCCTCTTGTTTTGCTTGTAGGAGCACAGCAAAGCCAAAATGTTCTGAAGCTACATTTTTTCGTTAAAATACAATTTTAAAAATTGTGTTACCTTGTCTCCTTTCCACCTAACTTTATTTCTTCTTCTTTTTCCAGTTCTTCCAATTCTTCTCCTCCTCCTTTTCTTTTTAGACAGGGTCTCACTATACAATTCAGGCTGGTCTTGAACTTACTATGTGGTCTAGGTTGCCCTTCAACTCAGAGCAGTACTGCCTCGGCCTCCTAACGGCTGAGATTACAGGCCTACACCACTGTATCCAATCTGACTTTATTTCTGCTAACCAATCTCAAACCTGGTCTCAAACTCCAGGGCTTATGTGACCCTCCTGATATAAGTCTTCCTGATAAGTGGACCTTGAAATTTTATACCTTCTGGCTGGGGATTTAGCTCAGTGGTTCCTGCCTTGCAAGTGCAAGGACCCGGGTTCAATCCCTGGTAACCACATAACAATACTGGGTGTGGAGTCTCACCCCAGCAGCAACCAGTACCACATACCACAGTGCCAGGCGTGGTGGCTCACACCTGTCATCCCAGCACTGGGGAGGCAGAAGCAGGAGGATTGCTGTGATGTGAGTTGGAGGCTGAGCTCAGGGCCAGCCTGAACTACAAAAGCGAGACCCTGTCGAAAAAAAGAAAAATAAATAAATAAATAAAAATAAAAAAGAAATTTTATACCTTCCAACTTACTAGTGTCTAACATGCTTAGTTTGAATTCTCTGAAATCAAAGAATGGATTCTAGGAACAATGGAGGTTAAGAGTAGGAAGAATTGACTGAGAGAAAGAGCTTCTAAGAGACACAGAAGTGGGTCTGAGCCCTGAATGTGGGTTGTCCCCACATATCTACCCATGAAGCTGGAAAACTGTTACTCTGTTCCAAAGATGGAGAAAAATACTAGCCAAGACCAGAAATCAAAACTTCTGAGTTGGGCTGCGGAGGTAAAGTTAGGCATATACAAATCGTATTTGTATTCCCATAAAAGAAGTGCCTTATCATGTGTCCCTGTTATAAAGAATTAGGTAAAAGTACAAGCCTGTGACATTTAATCTAGACAGCACAGTGTAAATGCACAGAAAGCAGAAAGAAAAAAGAGAGTGTCTGTTTCAGAAGAAGGCTGTCGGGGACCCGCAAGATAGAATCTCCCTCTATGCAGTGGGGAGCCACTTAGCATTCACTCCTGAGAATCCTCAGCACCTCACCAGGGTAGCTCAGGCCCAGGAAGAGACGTCCTGCAAAGAGCTGTCCTGAGCCGCTGTGGACCTCCGCAGTGGGCTCTGGCCTCCTGTCTAGTGTGTTCTGTTTCTCTGGGAGATGGAGCCCAGGGCTCCTTACTACTCCCTTTGTGGGCCACAGTCCGTGAGCAGGGTTTCATGCACAGCACAGCGAATCTCCATCCACACATGCACATCCAGGTGTCGATTCTCATTTCTGCCTCTGGTCATGGTGTTGGTTCAGCGTGTGGCTCTTATCGTGATGGGAGACATCATCACATCAGGGCCAAGGCCAAGAACTGGACAGTGTCTTAGATCAGGCTTCTATTTTTAAATCTACTTTATACCAGATAATTTATAAATAACAGAAACATAGTGCTCAGGATTCTGGAGGCTTGAGGGCTCAAGGTCCAGGCACTGGAACAGTCTCTGCCTGGTCAGGACCTACACACCGCTCCACAGATAACGTCTGTTGGTGTAATCCTCATGTGACAGGAGGGCAAACTAGTCTCCCTGAAACACAAGACCTTTGAAAAGGGCGTCAATCCTATTCATTCACAAATGCAAAGTACCTGTGACCTAATCACCCCCAAAAGGTTCACCTCATACCAATCCCTTGAGGTTGAGGTTTCAGTATACAAATTTTGGAGAGATATAAATATTTGATGATAATTGTCTAGCACCTTTTAGAACCGTTGTTTTCCCAAATCTGCTTTTTTGGTTTTGTGTTGTGATTTTGTTTTTTTTTTTTGTTTTTAGTTTTCTTGCTTATTTCTGTGGTTTTTCTCAATGGCAGCACTACTTGGCATAAGGTGTCCCAGTGATCTTTCACTCCTCCTAAATATCCCCATGCAGTCTGGTTCCAGGTTTACCCCGACGTCAGCTGCCCACCCTTCTTCCTTCTCATACCTGTGTCTTGTATCCACTTGAGGGCCTTGGTACCCTCTTCCTGGATTATTACAGTGACCTCCAAATTAATTAATCTCCCATACATCATTCTCAAAATTATTTTTTTACTTTGATATTATAGTAAACTATCCCCAAACAAGCTTATCATTTAAGTCTGATCCACACATTTCTTTTATAGCTCTTCATGCTTGTGCCATGTCCCCAGTTTATAGTTCCTGCTCTCTTTTTTTTCTTTTTCTTTCTCTTTTTTTTTTTTTTTTTTTATTGAGACAGGATCTCGCTTTGTGGTTCAGGCTGGCCCTAAACTCAGCCTCCAACTCACATCACAGCAATCCTCCTGCCTCTGCCTCCCGAGTGCTGGGATTACAGGTGTGAGCCACCACACCCGGCACTGTGGTATGTGGTACTGGTTGCTGCTGGGGTGAGTTCCACGCCCAGTATTGTTATGTGGTTACCAGGGATCGAACTGGGGTCCTTACGCTTGCAAGACAGGTGCCGGAACCACTGAGCTATATCCCCGGCCCCTAGTTCCTGCTGTCTTTCACACCAGATACATCTACTGAGCTTCACCTCAAGCTGGCCCTGTGTTGGTCAAGTATGTTGCCTTGGCAGGGTTAAAACAAGGACCTCAGAGCCAGAGTCACATTTGTGTCTGAGGCTGAAATCACACTTGTGGTGTTAGCTGTGCTTGCAGGAAAACCTATGAGCCATCAGTGTGTCATAGATCATATGGAAAGACAACTGCTTCATTGTTTTTATTTCAGCCTTGTGATTTCTGTAATGTGAAGCAATACAATTCTGCTGTTTTAAGTCAAACAACTTTTAATATTTTCATGAAAGCTTAAGGAAATTCATACAGACTTGTAGACATAAATACCATCAACAGTAGTAAATTTCTCAAAATCCCAGCCTAGTTGGTGAGCAGAGAAAAAGTACTACAATCACTTCCATTAAAAACACGCTTCTTGGCCAGGGATTTAGCTCAGTGGTTCCAGCATCTGTCTTGCAAGCGCAAGGACCTGGGTTCGATCCCCGGTAATCACATACAATACTGGGTGTGGAGACTCACACCCAGCAGCAACCAGTACCACATACCACAGTGCCGGGTGTGGTGGCTCACGCCTGTCATTCCAGCACTGGGGAGGCAGAGGCAGGAGGATTTCTGTGATATGAGTTTGAGGCTGAGCTCAGGGCCAGCCTGAATTACAAAGAAAGACCCTGCTTTAAAAAAAAAGAAAGAAAAGAAAAGAAAAGAAAAATAAAATTAAGCCAGGAAAATGGTGGAGCAGTGAACAGCAGAGAAATGGCCTCTCCAAAATTTGGTGTCCAGGTGCTGGACTGTAGCAATGTGAGAAAGAGAAGAAGCAGGGAAGTGGGTCCCAGGGACCAAACAAGGATCTGGAGCATGAATTGAAACCCACAGGGAGAGTGGAGAGACTTGAAATCCGAAGGAGGCGATAGCAAGCAGCACTTTCTCCCTGAGTCCTGATTCACCGCTTGGGAGCGGCAGTTCAACACTGCAGATGCACAGTGACTACTGGTGACTCCAGAGGTCTCCACTGAGAATGCACCAGTGGAACAGATGCAGTGGCCTGCAGCAGCTGGTGAGTTATTCGGGTTCAGATGTCCCCCAAGAGAGGGTGACTGGCCAATAGCCATTTTGCAGAGAAGACAATGGAATCTGGAACACAGCAGCTGTGGGCTGGCACGCTCTACTGGCTCCCACTATCAGGGTGGGGCAGAACTGAGTTCAAGCTGCCAGGAGGTCCAGCAGCCAAGTTCAGGCTGGCAGGAGGCACGCAGAGAGTTGCAGGCTGAGCAAGCTGGGTTCTATCACATAGCCAGAAGCCAGCCTAAATTTCAGAGGAACTAAAGGGACAGGCTTGCTGGGTTTATCCACTACCCCACCATAAATCTACGGCTGGCCCGCTGGGATTAACCAACACAGATGTGGGCTCTGTCTGCCAGTGACAGCAGAGACATGTCCTGAAGCAGACATTTTGTCTTCTATTCTTTTTGATTATTTTTTTCCTGTTTTTATCATAGTGTGAACAGTTTCTAGGTTTTGTTGCTGTTCTGTTCTTGTTTATAATTCCTTCCTTCTGTCTTTCCCTCCTGTCTTCTTCATCAATTTCCCAAAGTTTATGTCATCTTTCTTTGTTCTCCAGCATTGCTTCTGATTTCTTTTTCTTCTTTTATTTCTCTATATTTTCCCCCTTATCCCCTTTAAAATCTTCTCCCTTGGGGGTAAAATTGCCATATTGAGGGCATATTTACTGTATATAATTCTCTGGTTTGTTTTAGATTTTGTGATATAACTGTATGGTTCATACACTTTAAGGAGGCAAACTGATAGATACCACATTGTCAATTCCTTAGGAATTGTCATTTCCTAAGCTTTGTTTGATGCCATTGTTACTGCTGATTGTACTACGTTAGCTAAGGTGACATAATTGCTCCAATCAACTTTTTTTCATGGTACACCAAGACTGAGATTGCCTAAGGGTCATAAATGATGCTATAGGCAAATGCCAAAGAATCAAGGGCTAGACAAAATAGGCAACAACTTCTAATCTTCAATAAATTGAAGAGGTAGTATCTCACAAGAGACTCAAAACCAAAAAGTCAGCTATTCCTGGAAGACATCTCTGAGAAGCACTCATTTTATAAAGGTTCTAAATAATAGCAATAAAGCTTACCATATTCAATTTATAACCATGAACCCAAAAATTTAATAATAACAATAATAATAATAATAATAAATAATAGAAAATGAGAAGACACTTAAGCAAGACGCAATCACAAACTTTCAGCTCACTAAAGGCCAACTGAGGGAATGAATGAGGTGGAATAACTTGAAACCCATCTGTGTGGACTCTCTGAAGTGTTAGCAGCAAAAGTAACAAGGCAGATGAATGAGGCTTTAGAAAAAAGTCAGACCGGAAATAGTTACTTAGATAACTATAGAGATGATAGCCGTAATGAAAGACATGATTGACTCCAAAGCAGATATAGATTTAAAAAAAAATAGAAAAAGGAGCTTAGGAAAATTATGGAAACCAGGAATGCCCAACATAGGAAAGAAATAGAATGAATGAAACATATTAAATAAATATTCAGGATGTTAAAAAATTCTATTGAGGGCTGGGGAGTTAGCTCAGTGGTTCCGGCGCCTGTCTTGCAAGCGCAAGGGCCCTGGTTCGATTCCCCAGTAACCACATACAATATTGGGTGTGGAGATTCACGCCCAGCAGCAATCAGTACCACATACCACAGTGACTGAGCCACCACAGTGGTGAGCCACCATGCCACCACCATATGGCGTGGTGGCTCACGCCTGTAATCCCAGCACTCGGGAGGCAGAGGCAGGAGGATTGCTGTGATGTGAGTTGGAGGCTGAGCTCAGGGCCAGCCTGAACCACAAAGTGAGACCCTGTCTCAAAAAACAAAAAAACAAACAAACAAACAAACAAAAATTCTATTGAAGGTATACATAGCAGAATGAGCCAAACTGAGGGTAGAATATCAGGTACAGAAAACAGGATTATGATTAGTGATCATGAAAAGAAAAGTCTCTTTAAAATAGCAAGGAGCCATGAAAAAATCAATCCAACAGCTGCTAGATTATGCAAAGAAGAACAACATAAGGTTGTTAGGAATCAGTGAGAAAATAGGAGATAGCAAAAATGACATTAAAAAAAAACTCTATTCAAGGCAGCAATGATAGAAAACTTCCAAAGCAGGGAAAAAGAATTGGACACACAGATATGTGAAGCATATAGAATCCCAGTTAGTCACGCTCAAAAAAAATCTATGGCAAGGCATGTAACAGTCAAGATTTCAGAAATTCAACACAAGAACAGAATGTTAAAAGTTGTTAGAGAAGAGAAACAAATCACCTATACAGGAAAGCCCATCAGAATCAGAGCAGACTTCTCAACACAAACCCTCAAGTCAAGGAGAGCTTGGAATGAAGCATTTCAAGAAATAAAAGAAAACAACCTCCCATCACATTGATGTATTCTGGAAAACTATCTTTTAAATTTGATGGAGAAATAAGATACTTCCATAACAAAGAACACCTGAAAAAATTCATGACCACCAAACCAGAACTCCAAAATTTCTGAAGGATAGTCTAGAAAGAGATAACAAGACTACGACTGCACAAACTCCAACAGAATGAATCCACCAGGCAAAGCAAGAAATTAAACCGAGGGGCAAATAAAAGAAAACAAC
>PVIR01021869.1:0-30342 GCA_004026965.1 Petromus typicus
TTGCTTAGAATTGCTTTGGCTATTCTAGGTCTTTTGTGGTTCCAGATGAAAGTTTGAATTTTTTTCTCTAGATCTGTGAAATATGCTGTTGGGATTTGAATCGGCATTGCGTTGAATGTGTAGAGTAGTTTTGGGAGTATAGCCATCTTGACAATATTGGTTCTTCCTACCCAGGAGCAAGGTATGTCTTTCCATTTTTTGATATCACCTTCTATCTCCTTTTTCAGAGTGCTATAGTTTTCAGAGTTTTTTTTTTTTTTTTTTTTTTTTGACAGTGTCTCACTGTGTAGTTCAGGCTGGCCCTAAGCTCAGCCTCGAACTCACAGCAATTTTCCTGCCTCTGCCTCTCGAGTGCTGGGATTACAGGTGTGAGTCACCACACCCGGCATAGTGGTATATGGTTAATGGGGATCGAACCTGGGCCCTTGCACTTGCAAGGCAGGTGCTGGAACCACTGAGCTAAATCCTGAATGTGAGCTTCTTGTTCCTTGAATGTGATTCATCAGCCTCACCTGGGGGCTTGTTAGTAACGCAGGTTCTTAGCTCCACCTGCAGACCCATGGAAACTAGAATCTGTATTTAAATAAGATTCCCCAGGTGGTTTATATACATGCTGTAATTTGGGAAACAGTTCTTGCTGATCAAAAGAAAAAGAAAAATTCAAAAAGAGGAGGTCTGACTATAAAAATAATACAGTAACTATTGATACAAGTTAAACTTAGCTGTGTAAATAGTCTTTGTATATTAGAAATTGACATTGAAACAGATCATACATCAAATGAAAAGAAAGTGATTATTTGTTTCAACTCCTTGGTTTTATCGGTTGGGATAAATGTAAAATGAGAAGTAATGTTGTGCAAAATTTTGGGCCTTTCTAAAGCACAGCCCCCTTTCAGAAAGTGCCCAAGACAAGATGACACATAACTTATTAGCTATGGAATCAAAGTGGATAGATTAAGCTATTGTTGAAAAAACTTTAAAATAGGGTTGAAAAGCACTTCTGAGAGTCAGACCATTAAGCTTAATTATCCATTTTATTGGCTTGAAATTGCCCAGAGGGTTAGGAAAGCAAAGTTCGGGTATGTCTGTGTGGGATGAGGAAGCATGTCCTGGAGTAGTACAGGGTATATGGTCTCTCACCCTTTTCCCTACGGTACTATTTCCCTGGTCTGCATCCTGGATACCACGATGTGTTGATGTGGGAGCCAATCAACTATGAACAGAATTCCTCTGAGCAGAAATAAACCTTCTTGACTTTTGGGGTGGCAGGTCCTGTGTCCTAGCAACGCAAATACATAAAATTGGCACCAAGTGTGGGATCGTTGCTATGCTTATACCTGACCACATGGTGCAGAAGCTTTTGGGGTGGGTTTTTAGGAGATTGGATAACTTTGGAGATTCACACTAGGGAAGCCCTAGAATGCTGTAAGCAGAATCATGGTGGGGATTTTTGTTGGAGCACAGAAGTTTGGAATGTGTACAGGAATGGGGACAGTAAAAGCAGGCTCAGGAATTTTGAGTAAGGAACAAGAACTTCACTGGCCATTAGATTAGAGGTCATGTGTGTTTCATTCGGATAAAAATCATTGTCTATGTTTTGCCCACATCCCAAGATTTTTTAGGAGACTATGTGTGGGGAATTAATCAGTCTGACTGGTAGAACTTCAAGGCAGCCCTACATTTGGATTGTGGCATGAGAGCTTTTAGCCAGGTTTATAGAGAATTGGAGGTATAAAGCAGAGCAGAAAAATTTTTAAAACTTAAATTTGGCTCCAAAGAATGATGTGTAATAAACTTTGGGCCAAAGGAATATGAAGAGATTATCTGGAGAGATTAGCACCATTAAAAAAATAATTCCAATTGGCATGTAGCTCAGTGGTGCTGCGCCTGCCTGGCAAATGCAAGGTCTTAAGTCTGGTCTCTGGTTCTACCAGAAAGGAAAAGGGTCATCCTACAGTGAGCAAGATCTTTGGCAGATGGGAAAGAGCTCTGGGGATAGAGGAAGAAGGGAGGGAGAAAAGGCAGAAAATAAAAAGAATTTATATGCAATATGAGCATGTATTAACTTGCCTCAAGACCTCACCCACTGTAAGCTCGCTGCACAGAAGTGTCAACCTTCCATTTGAGGAGAGTCTCCAGGACTCTGCTTGAGAAAGAGATGAAATGGAGTTGGTTTCTTGGATTCATCTGGGCACTCAAAGATGACTGCAGCTGTGATCCGTATCGGCCTGGATATTTGTGTTGCCAGAGACCTTTCTGTCATCCATGTGAGGCTGGTTTTACTGTCGCACAGAACACAAGAGTTGTGGGGCCAGGCGAAGGTCTGCATAGATTGGAAAGGAGGCCTGGAAGAGTTAAGCACCTGGAGAGATTAGCACCATTAAAAAATAATTCCATTTGGCAAGGAGCCCCTGAGCAGGCAGTACGCGTTGCCGTGGGAATGGTAGGTCCAGGGAAGACTCCAGCAAGCTGGAGATACAAGCAGCTCTGGGAGTTTCCTATGGAAAGTGGCAGGTATGGGCAGAGCCAGCCCACGGGAGAGGCCATGTGGACCGAGCCAGCAGGCACGGTCTGGGGCTGCCAGCCCTGTGCAGCTCATGTCTCACCACGTGTGTCCCGGATATCAGACATGGGGCGCAGGGTCTAGTGGTTTCCCTGCTGGGTTCCACTCTTGCTTTGTTCTGTTTTTTTCTTTTTTTTCCCCCTACCCTATTTTTCCCTTTTGGAAGAGGAAAGTTTACCCTTTGCCACTGTATCTTGGGATTATGTAAAAACTTTGCTTTTGATTTTTACACAGATTCACAGCTAAGCATTTGCCTGGAACTATTGAGAATTTGAGGAAAGAATCATTCCATCTTTGGTTGTGTGCAGGATATCTGCATCATATTAAGAAGATTGTTAATGCATTTATTTGGAGGTTAAATATGAGTTGATGAAATGTATTTGAGTGTCTAGTTGACAAGGGAGGGGGTGTAACAGTTAAGCTTGGTTGTCGACTTGACGGCTCGGGAGCTGTCTGGGAGACCGGTGAGCCACGTTCCCGGGTGTGTCTCAGTCATGCAGGTACGATGCTGGGCTGTCTGTACGGTCCCTCACCCTCCTGTTTGGTACTCTTGCCTGTTCTGGTTCTGGCTGCCATGAAGTACACAGCTTTTGGTCTCATGTGTCTGCCTTTGAGCCAGCATGGACCAAATCCATTGAAACCATGAGGAAAATAAACCTTCCTTCCTTTCAATTTTGAGCGGTTGAGTATTGTGGTTCAACAAGAGACAAACTGATTAATGTATAGAGAAAAGGTTATTACAGTTTTTATCTAAATGTCTTCCGACAGCCTCAGGCGCTCTTGGGTGGGAGTTTTGGAAGGTGATTAGATTATAGGCTTGTTCTAGTTGATTTACTGCTAGGAGGAGCGGCTGGTTGGAGGAGGTAGGCCACAGGAACCCGAGCAGAGAGGGTGGACCTCCCTTCCTGGGGACTGCTCTGCACTCTGCTTTCTGGCTGCCCCGAGTCGAGCAGCTTTCCCTCCACCAGGCTTCCTGGCCGTCCATCCTCAGAGCCAGCCAGCCAGGAAAACGTGAGATAAAATCTAAGTTGTAGGTGTTGGAAATTGTGTCTGAGGATGAGGAAAATGGCTATGACAGACAGGAAGCAATGACCTAACTGTATTATTAAAACTTATCAAAATTGGTGATATCTGTTATTTCTGTGTGCGTTGGTTCTCTTCTTTGTTTCTTCCTTTCTTCTCAGTACAATACAGTGAAGACTGCAAACACGTTGAAAGACGGACAGCGGTACCGAATGGTCTCAGTGTGATCTCTAGTGGTTCGAAGCCCAAGCAGTAGTGGGCCATTTCCTGCCCTTCTCCCACCTTCTTCCTAAAAGTGGGATTTCCACGTTTTCGGGCAGTGAGCGATGGGCTTTGCCTGCATCGGTATCCAGCTGCCAGTAACTGCACAGACAACCAGTGGGTCCCCTGCTCCGGGAGCGTGAGAAGGGAGGATTTGAAACAGTGCGGCCTGATGCATTAAATTACTATTTCAGAGTAAATAGAATATATTCATGTTTTTTATTTTATCTTATTTCAGGTACAGAAGAACAGATTTTGCCTGAATATTATTTTATTTTTTAATTTAAAATTTATTTAAAAACGAATAATGCTAAGGAAACAAATTTTATGCATATGGGGGGGCGGTAGGGTGGGTGGGGCTATGGGAAAAAATGAGAATTAAGTTGTGTCTTATACTGGTACAAATCCCCATTATGGAGTGCAATCATGATGTGTATATTTAATGTACCAATAAAGATAATAAAAAATGAAGAATGTTATTAGGAAACTTTTCACTTTTCTTTCTTTTTTTTTGAGACAGGGTCTTTCTTTGTAGTTCAGGCTGGCCCTGAACTTGCTATTTAGCCCAGGCGAATCTCAAACTCAGCAATCCTTCTGTCTCTGCCTCCTATGCCGGCAGTCATGATGCCCAGCATTGTGGTATGTGGTTAGCCGGGACTGAACGTGAGACCTTGCACTTGCCAAGCAGGTGCCCGAACCACTGAGCTAAATCCCTGGCCCACATTTCACTTTTATAGGGAAGCACAGAAATTAACTTTGTGAGCACCTACATATCTACCAATCAGATTTATTAGTTGAAGATTTTATCATCTTACTTTTGGACATTCTTGAAGGAACAAACACTCCAATAAGTGGTGAGGTCAATATGTAATGCAGAGAAAGGCCGTGGTTTTTGCTGGCCCTGTACTAGGTCCAGCCTACCAGAGAGCGGAGTTACTTGTGCTAAGCGTCAGGTAATCAGCCTGATGTTTGAAGAGCCCAGTATTCCAAAAAGCAAACAGATTCTTGTTAATCTGAGTCAACAGAAGAAACAAGTCTTCTTTACTTTAACCCCACAAAAAACTTTGAAATATCAACGTTTTTTAACTGTTTCCCACCAAAATGTTCACTTTCTTTGCTCAGCTTGTTTGTGCAGTAAAATGAGGGGCTGTTCAATTCTACACTTACAAATAAGTCAAGTGGCCGGGCGTGGTGGCTCACGCCTGTCATCCCAGCACTCAGGAGGCAGAGGCAGGAGGATTGCTGTGATGTGAGTTGGAGGCTGAGCTCAGGGCCAGCCTGAACTACAAAGCGAGACCCTGTCTCAAAAAACAACAACAAAAAAACCCAAATAAGTCAAGTGTGTTGTAAACTTGTCTTTTGATAGCTGTAAAATGTTCTTCCCTGTGGTAATTAGTCATAGTAGATCACTTTGAATTGATTAAGAAAACCCAGCCCTCTTGTGGGTGGCACTAACCCTGTAGCTTTGCAGCCCAGATGAACTAAGAAGGAAAAGAGGAAGTGTTTGTATTTAAGAAGCTCCAGTCTTCCTGACAGGCCAAGCTTTGCGTGGCCGCCTTCGGACCCTGGTTTCCAGGCCTCCGTCTCTTCCCGCCTCTGTTGCAGACTCACACTGACAGCTGTGCCCAAGCTTTCCCCTCTTCCCTCAGAGTGCTGCTGCACGCGGGGTCCCTCTGTTTCGTGGCTCCCATCTGCTCGGCTGGGCAGTTTCCGGATTCCCTGGCTCTCTGGTGTGCAGACAGAGAGGACTTCCACATCGGATCCTGGGAGCCTCCCCACAAGCCCCCTTGCATAATTGTACATACATTTTTCCTCTAGAGAACACTAGTACATTCCCCAAGCTTCTTCCGCCCTCAACACCAAAATAACCCCAGTAATGAATTGGGTAGCTTTCATTTTGATAGCTTTTAACAATACTTTGTACAAATCTGTACTTGTGCAAGTGAGTATACTTTTGCAGAATTGGAAACTGTTCGGTACTCTACCGTATAGACTTCATTTTTGTTATTAAGTTTCTGGGGGACTGTCCCTGTTTACATAGCTCCAGTGTATTCACTTAATACAGCTGCACTCTTGCATGGCTAAAATGCCACATCTATGCCTTGTTCAGTGCGCACTTGTTTCCCAGCTGCGGCCCTTCCACGCACTGCGGCTGAGAACACTCCTGTGCACGTTTCTTTGTGCAACAAATGCAAGTTTCTTCAGAGGAAGTGACACAGGGTACGCTCGACATCGTTAAGGTTACTAGATGTGGTACTGTCCAGTTTCTCTATTATATAGCTGTACTAATCTCCTTTCTCCAAGGTAATGTATGAGAAGTTTATTACTCCACATCCTGTTTAATATTTGGATTTGTTTGCAAACTTAATGAGTATAATGAAGTTATGTCCCATTTCTTTTTGAATTTGCATCATCCTTGGGTAGCTTTAGAGACTGAACAGCTTTTAACAACTTTACTGGTTGTCCAGATTTTCCCTTGCTGCTCATGTACTTTGTTACTTTTAAAATGAGGTTTTAAATTCATGTTTTCTGTTAGTTTATGGGAAAGGATTATATATCCAGAATACAAATTCTTTCCTGGCTGTGCTCCTTCTTCTGATCTTTGATTTCCTGGTTTTGCAGAAACTTAATTATAATGTCAAATGTAACAATATGAATTTCGGCTTTTGTCTTATTTAAGAGACTTTTTCCTACTTTAAGTTGCTACAGATATTCTTTTATGTTTTATTTTAAAAGTTTCCCTTTGTGATTGATTTTTATGTCTAGTGAGCAATCGGGATATAATTTCATTTTGCTCCAAATGCATGAGCAATGGTCCTGACATTACTTACTGACTGGCTCATCGTTTCTTCTTTTTCCAAATCTGTGTCTAACTAGAGCTAGTGCTCTTTAGTTAGCTGATGGGATCTGTGACGGCAGGACTCTCGGTCTGTCTTGTTGAGCCTTGTATCCCAGGCCTTCAGGACAGTGCTGGGTGCACAGGAGCTACGGAAGTTTATTGGTGAGTGAATGAAAATCCAAGTGTATCTCTGGCACAGAACATCCCATGTGTGATTTCTGAGCACGGAGTCATGAATAAAGCATTTGAAGGCATTGAGTGTTCTGTCTTCACTCTGAGATCCAGCCTGTATCTTCTCTAAAGGGTCACAGATGCCTCAGGGGAGAGCAAAACCTTGCAAATTCCATCCGTTCTTGTGAAAGGGAAAATTTGTTCAACAGTTAATAGATATCGCAGAGCTCTTTGTGTAGCACTTTATAAGTAGATAGTACGTGGCAACACCCAGGTCTGAGAAGCAGAGGATGAAGGGTGGATGCCCAAGGGCCTTTACTCTCACCTGGTTTCTGTCTTTTTCCTTTTCTGCAGAATATAGTTATAGAGATTATCTTGAAAGGAAGTGACTGTGAGGTGGAGACGGAAGTGTAGGGTGTAAGTATGTTTCATAACAGCAATCACATTTCACTATGAACTTTTAAGAAACGTTGTCTCCTAAGACTTCACTGAGTCTAAAAAGAAAAGGTTTTTGTATTCACATTCTATTGATTATGACTTGTTAAGGGCTAACTGGTTGGTGTAAAATTGTTGGGGAAGACAAGCAGTAGTGATGGGTTTAGTAAGCGTTTGCTGAGGAGAATCTGTGAAGAAAGTTCTGGCATAATCCCTCAACCTGAAGCTTTAGTTGGAAAGAGTTACTTTAATCAAATATGCATCTCCAAAGAGATCCATGTCCTCATGTCTAAGAAATGAGAATGGCAGGAGAAGTTGAAGTCCATATAGTGGAGTAAGGGTACAAGTGGCACTGAAGTCATCAGAGAAGGCTCCTCTCTGCGCTGTTCACAGAGACACTCATTCCTCCGCGTGCACTGTGCTGCCCACAGGAGCACCGCACTGTGCCCTCCGCGGCTGCTGCACCTGCACTGAGGATGCACCTGCAGGAGCTGGGAAGAGCACAGGTGGGCTGACGGGCCCCGGTCTCCGCCATGCTCTGAGGCAGTGTGGTTGTGTTAGCTTGCAAGTTCCCAAAGTTTAGAGCAACAACGACAGAGGAATCTGGGCAGAAGCAAATGGCATTACTTTATTTCCTCACTGGCTTTTAGAGACAGGAGTCCTCACTTACCACGTGGCGTGAGAGGTGTGCACCTCTGTGAGTGACCGCTGGACTCTCCCCACTCATCCGGCATCCGTGGATGGAAGGTCAGATCTTCCCACCTCTCTCCTAATTCCTTAGCTCTTCCCCTGTGAGTTTTATTCTTTGTCTTCTCTCTCCATTCGTTCAGAGGCCTCTGAAAGGAAGGATTTCATGCTACTCACCCTTGCATTTCTGGGCCTACAACAGTTTTTCCTAGAGCCAAAAGAAGGGAGAGAATGCGAAATGGAACAAGGCAGACACTTTGGCCTCAGTCTGCTGAGAAAGACCCACGTTTTGTCATCTGGACTAGCAGTCTGTGATTAATCAACTTCCTTCCATTTCAATTTATCTGTGTAGTTTTAAATTTTTGTTTGCTTTTATCTGCCTCCAAATTTTAAATGTTTATAGAAATTAGTAAAGTAGGCCTGAATGTCAGTTCTAAAGAATGACAATTTGTTTAAGGTTCTTTCTAGCTTTAGTCTGGTCTGAGTCATTGGCTAAGAGTGTCAAGACAACTTCTAACATTAAAACAAGTGTTAAGTTCCAAGTGGTAATATCAAAGGCATGGTAGAAGTTGTCAATTTACTAATGTGCCAAAACTTATAACCAGAGCTAAAACTTTCCCTCCAAACTGAAATTTTTCCTATTCACCTCTCTTGGTGCATCTGGCTTGGATCCCTTCTCTAAACACAGACTGTCCGGCAGTGAGCCTTGTAGAACTAGTTCTGAGCACGGACAGATTGGAAGTTTGGAATCAACACCATTTTACTGAGTCACTCACTGTGATGGCAAAAACAGTGCATTCATGTAATGATTTTTTTCTCTAGACGAGCAGCTAGATACTAGACATATATCAATATGCAGGACTCAGGATAGGTAGCAGTAAATAAGAGGACATTTAATTTTACTTTTTTTTGCTGATGTGATATTTTTGTTGATAGATTATATTTCTGGGAGAAAGGAGGTTTCCGATAAGTAGTACATTCTTTCAAATTGAAAAATATGAAATGTGTTAAGAGCTCCTGGGGACCTAACTGAATAATCAGTTCTAGGAGCTTTGTCTGTCTGTGAGACCCAAATTTGCTTCCCTGCAAGAGTGTATTGGTCCTTGGAGCCCACAGGAAGCAGACGTTGACAGCAGTGCTTAAATCAGTATGTTGTTCTTTACTGCAGGCATTTTTGCTTTGTAGAGACATCACAGTCGTGCCGTTGTACACTTTCCCGCACTGTAGATTACATTTTCCAAGTGAATAGAACTTGAAGCCCTCAGATGATATAGCGTCCCTGAGAGAAATTATGTAGCTAGTATGGAGACCTGTTCCCAGACAATTACCAAATAAAGCAGCCTCCCGGGCCTCCGTTACCCCACGCTGCCCTCGGCCGGGTCCTGCCGTCCATCGCGCTTCCTGGGCAGGAAGCGCTTCGGTGTCAGCGGTCCGCTGTGGCCTCTGGTGTCTGTTGGATTTTGCAAGCGGGGCCTGGCAAATCTTTCTGTGCTATTCTGGCCGCTGTTCATCTCTTGTACTCCACTTTAATAAGAGGTAGGAGTGGTTAACACATCCTCTCTCTCCCCTTTCAATATGTGGAAAGTTGAGAGCCCTGGAAAAGTTTGGTTTTGTTCCTTCGTTGCTAAGTGCTGACACTTCCTTTTTCCAGAGAGATCAGCTGTCTCCTTTTCGCTTACCTTGCTACGCTTTCATTTTTAATCCTCTGGCCACTCTTTCAAATGCCTCAGGGAAGGAAGTTGGCGGTTCAGTGGGAACGGAGAGAGGAAGGAATTTATAGAAATGTTTTCTGGGTTGTATTATTTATGAATTTATTGGTGGTATTTATTATTTTCCCAAGACATGGAAAGTTTCAATATTTTAAAACTCGTTTTGACAGTTTTTTCTAAGCAGCAAGCTTTTAACAGAGCTTTGTAGAAAGCAATGATTGTAGAAATGACCTCCAAAATAGAACATTAACAAGCTTATCATTAATATATGGATATAATTGAAATGTATCTTTTTGTATAAAATAAAAATCATAGGGCTTAGCTCATTTGATTAAAATCATATTTTTAAAGAGAATAATGTCCTTTCAACATGCCCGCACGTTTTACCCAATTAGTAACTGCATTAGAACAGACCAGTGTTACAAAGGCCTCCAGGGTTTGAGTCTTCCTTAAGCTGATGATTTCATACACATCTTTGGTGATTCAGTTTTAGTTCGTGCATTTGGTAATCTGAATGGAGCTTAATACTCATGAAATTTATCCAGTCCAGCAAGTACTGCTCATGCTCTTCCTTTAACAAAAATATGTACCCCATGCTATGCAAAGATATAATTATAGAAAAGGGAAATAAGAAAAAAGTAACCTTTTGGAGAAGAACAAAGTCATTGTGTTATGTCGACATTGCATTTGATCCTCAACTGCTGAACAAGGTACAAGTATTACTGTTTTTCACATGCAGGGACTGGTTCCAGAAAAGAGAGGACTTGGCTGAACACAGGAAGACACGAAGAAGAGCCTTAGTCACTGCCAGCAGCGCAGCCCTCATTTGCTGTAGCTGCAGGGGCTGAGGCCGGGCTGTGACTGCTGGCAGCTCAGGAAACACATCGTTCTGCATTGAGAATTAGTTCTAAGTGACGTGATGAGCACAGCTCTTCACTCCCCGGGATTTGACTTGGTGGTTCTCCAGGGAAGGAGAGTGTGAGAAATTGTTACAGCCACTTTATAGGCTATATCATTTATCAGGTTATTTTTTGTTTCTTATCTTTCCAATGAATAGAAAGCATCACATCTTAATGGCTATTTTGAAATTTTTAGGGGGGGATATCTTCAAATAGCTCTCAATCTTGAACAGTAATTTGATAAATGATGTGAAGTATTCTGCCAATTAGACAGGATTTGTCCAACACACCGTTTCTTTAACTTTTAAATTTTCTGCTGAAAGTATGAGTTCCAGCAGTCTGTGAATTAACTTGGAATGTATCTTTTGGCGTGATTCTTCTGTCTTTCCAGCTGAACTGTGCACAGACCCTTAAAAAAATGAATCAGCTAGTGAGGGGAAATAAAAAATTGTGATGGCAAAAAGTAAAAGGAAACAAAGCTTATGTATGTAGGGTGTGAGGGGCTGTAGGGAGGGTGGGGGAATAGAAAAAAATGAACGTCAAGTCATGTCATGTGCCAGTACAAACTCTCCATGGTGAGTGTGATCATGATGTGTATGTATACAAAATGTACCTATTTCACAATAAGAAAGTGAGTCAGCATTTTTCTGAGTCACTTTGGGTGTGAAAGGTCCTGAGCAGACTGAGCCATTGTTATGAAATGGCTTGTGGGCGCGACCCACTTACTTCCTGCTTTACCACGGTGTCAGTTTATTTTGTGCACTGGCTTGACCTCCAGGGGAAGAGAAGTAGTAAGAGACGATAACTGGCTATTGAATAAATGATGAACGCTGAGTGATAATTTTTTCTGTATTAATGTGAAAATAAAGTATGCTTACTTCAAGATGAACAACACAATTATGAGTTTTTCCTCCCTTGACATGTGCGTTAAGCTTAGTGTAATGTTTGCTGTTGCACCGTAGTCATTTCTATTTTAATATTTAATATTTTTCCTATCTATATTTTATCACATTCATTTTAATAATAGTCTTAAATAAAGATTGGTTTTAGTTGAATGCTAAAATGAGTTTTAAAAAATCTGTAACTATCACATGTTAGCTTAAAAAAAAAACACTTCTTACTTATTTGAACTGTGCTCTTCTCCCCCATTCTCCAATTCAGACTTCAGGCTTTTAGAGTAACACTCAGGCAGTTGACGCCTGTAAATGGGAATGATAGGCTTTAAATTTGCATGGGAGCATGGAAAAGATGAAATTCTACTGCCACAGATGTCTTAATTCAGTGCAGTGTCAACAGGTACTACCGTGGCAAGACTGACTTACACTGAATGTCTCCGCCGTCTAAGATCTAAGTTCACATGAAGACCTATGCCACTCACTTCAGCCTGTGGACAGCTTGGACAGAAGTCAACATTTAAGAAATAGCTTTGTAAAGTAATTCAGCATAGACAGAGATTTCAGGACCTTTGGTGAACATGGTGCTTGGGGAGTCGTTTGGTAATTTGTCCTCCAGATCTTTATGGCCACGTGAAGCAGCTGCACTTTCTTGGTTGCCCAGGGAATTCCAGCATCATGAGTAACGTGCTGAACCGTCTTAGAAAGAGATAAAACCATGTATAAGGCACTGCGCTAAAAACTTGTTGCTGGTTCCTATTGCTTCTCTAATCTGACTCAATACCTCCTGAAAATTTAACAGATTGTGAGGACATAATTTATTGAAGGTCATGGTCATTTATCTCAATGGATGGTATTAAATTGATATCCTATAATACTGTTTTAGTTTTAGTGTAAGTAATATTGGTACCTCTGAGTGTCTGTGGGAAGGTAACCTGAAGAGTATCTAAGTCTGGCCAATGATTGTTTTTTACTTTAAACTGTGGTTCAACTAAATGCTTACTGTAATTACTTGTATATATATAAAAAGATGTGAAATTAAGAGAAATCCCACATGAAACATTTAATCCTATACAAAATTACAGTGAGAAAGACCACCAGGCTTTACATTTATGAAGTGGTCAGATAAAACTCTTCTATGTAAAAGAGTATTAAACAGTGTTATTGGAAAAGCATAAGAAACAGTGCTGTAGTGTCAAACTTCTTGAAGGAGTTGCTCTGACCTGGTGCAGGACTCACATTAGACAGAAATGTGAGTCACTTCGATATCATGCCTCCGGAGAAGAAGTGGAGTCCAGTAACCACCCAACGAGGCTTGCTCAAGTGGAGATTAGCAGTGGAGGCTTTCCCCATAAATCTTTGGGGGAAGTTTTTATAAAATCTTTCAAATAATATATATATATATATATGTATATATATATATGTATATATATATATATTTATATAGCCTGTATATATATTGATATATATCTCTGTATATATTGATATGTATCTCGATATATGTAGAGATATATATCAATATATATCTCAATATATGTAGAGATATATATATCTCTATCTATATCTATATCTATATCTATCTATCTATCTATATATATATATATGATCTTGGACAATTTAAACAGTGGAGAGTAATACATACTTTAGTACTTTGCATCCTTTCTCAAACTTATAATTCTATTATTTTACCTAGAGATAATTACTATTAGCATGTGCTATAGAATATATCACATATCTCTTCCAGTATATTTGACTGTTCTCTGAATAAGATAACACTACAATACGTGCATTCTGGTTTGATTTGCCTTTTAACTTGTTGATACATCTAGAGGTCTCATGTATATATTTGTCTTACTGGTTTTTGAAAATTTTTTATGTGTCATAGATGTGTCATAATTTAAACTTTCACCTACTGAAAATATTTACATTTTTATATACAAACAGTATATTGCAAGGAAGATACTTGTAGTTATTTCATTCGTTTTTCCACTTGCTAGGTGTTTATTTAATGACCTCCCTGGGTCCAGCATTGCCCTGGATGTGACAAATGTGCATGCAAGGTACAGAACAAACACTAACCAAAATGGGGGGGTTTCTGCCCGAGTTGGGGCCAGGATGAGGTGAGTAGACAGTTTGTAAGGCATAAAATGCAAGATGGGATTGAAAAATCTCACTGCTCAAGGTAAATAGTATTCTACTGCACTATTTTTAAAAATCAAAATTAATTAAAACTATGATCAAATGCAAACATTTTAAATAAAACAGAATCCACAGTTAGCTTATATTCAAGATAAGGAGACATTAAATAAACACAAAATTATTATTATGGTTATTACTATTTTTCAGAGATTCCCATGAAGGGAAACCAAGAGCAAATTTAGATTTAGACCCCGGAGCCTGCTTGCTCAGCTCCTTACAGTCGGCTCAGTCTGTATGTGAACCCTTGTTAGGTCCGGCTTTTGGGAGCAGCACTTGGGACAGAGGGGAAGGAGCAGCATTTGTCAGCGAGGACACAAGCTCTGAGTCTCAGGGGCGATGTCAGGTGGTCCCTGGAGGTTTCCAGGGACGGATCGCTCTCTCATCTACCCAGGTCGGAGGGCTGGACTTTGAGCCACCTAGCAGTCACCCCGAGCAGCACTCGGGCAGCGCACTATGTAGGTAATGACTGTCCCGAGTGCGGCTCAGACAGGTGTCATCTCAGCCAGTGGTTCTTGTTTACACAAGATACATTTGGACACCAGTTTATTTGTTTTATACTGACTATTTTAAAATATAATTTTAAAATTTAGGATGTTGTCTTCACGTCTGATGTTTGTTTCTAGTGAAACCTAGTAAGGTGTACTATTATTTTCTTTCATTAATTTGTGTTTATTTGGTTAAAGCAACATAATTTTGTGCTACAGCCATAAAAACACTTTTGGTAGATACAGTGATGTAATTTTTTTTTGAGACAGGGTCTCGCTTTGTGGTTCAGGCTGGCCCTGAGCTCAGCCTCCAACTCACATCACAGCAATCCTCCTGCCTCTGCCTCCCGAGTGCTGGGATGACAGGCGTGAGCCACCACGCCCGGCACTGTGGTATGTGGTGCTGGTTGCTGCTGGGGTGAGTCTTCATGCCCAGTATTGTTATGTGGTTACTGGGGATCGAACCCAGGTCCTTGCACTTGCAAGACAGGCGCCAGAACCACTGAGCTAACTGCCCGGCCCCAGCAATGTAATTTTTATACTTCTCCAGAACTCAGTGATACTCTTAGTGACACACAGCGGACACATTGGGAACACCGAGACAGATGGGAAGGAAGTGGCAGAAGATCTACAAAAGGAACACTGAAAGAGGGAGAGACACCAGCTCATCGCAGAGGAAAGGTCTGAGTCATGAGATGGGAAGACAAAAGGACATCTCCTCACCGTCCAGGGCTCACGGCGTGGAAGTGACAGAACTCGAACGAAGACATGAAGCGAAAAGTCTTCCAACAGGGGCCAGTGACTATGACCATTCTGTGGGCGGTGGTGACGGTATTGACCACTACCTAACGACCTCACCTGCAAGCAAGAAGCAAGGAGAGCCATAGAGAAGCTAGATACTTAGGTGGTGGCTGTGACAGATCCAGGAAGAGAAGCGCAGGCACGACAAGGTGAGATTTCTTTACAGCCTCTGCTAGTGTTTCGCTCACTGTATTAGTGACCTGTATAATCACTTACCTGGTCATCTTACTATCTCTTTTTATTACTCTGATCTTTTAAGTGACTTATCTTCAATTTACTAGGTAGAAATTATATGGCACCCTAATCATGCAGTTTAAATCTTCCATTCAAATATTTATTCAGAACTGTGTCATTCATTTTCCTTACTACTGGAGGCCTTGCATTTGATATGACAGTGTCTAGAGCACTCGCCTGGCTTTTTTGGCTAGAAGGCGTCTAGTCCGTCAGACCTCATTGCGGTTCCTGTCTGCGTGGCCTTGTCTAAGTGGCTGCCTTTGCTGACCCCTGTCCTCCTTGCATTCATTTCTGCTGCTTTGCTCTATTCCATTAAGGTTCTTATTTTTGAGCATAATTATTTATAGGTTATGTAGGATTTTCTAGAAAGACAAAGATGATGCTACTTTATTCCTTTCCTCTTCATCCGTCACAGTTCGTTTTCTTGCTCACTGTGTCTGCTGAGCACTCCAGTGACAGGCAGATGATTAAGTCTGGACTTACCTCTAGATTCTTCCATAGGAGGTCTTTATCCAGGTGAAAAGGTCTCTTCCCGTTCTTTATTTTCTGCGAGTTTTTATTACGAGTTGACACTGATAATAGTGAGTATCATCATTATTGTTCAGGTTCAAGCGGCTCAAATGAACTTCCTGCCTCAGCCTCCTGAGTACAGTGACGAGACTGGAGACATACCCTACTGCGCCTGACTCTCTTCCTAGTTTTATTTTTTTAATGTACCGAGAATATGGTAATGATTGCACTCACACCTGGAACCCAACTTTCATGTTGTATGAATTTGATAACACTTTTTGATAATTTCATAGATACTTCAGGTAGGACTTTTTTGTTTTCTTGGTTTCCACCAACGCTGGAATTAGGTGAGCTCCGATGTTTTCAGTCGACTCACAGTATGTGAACAGATATAGATCAGGTAGAGTAATTTTTTTGAACTACATGCTGGGAAGTTATAGAGGCCTATTTGAGGGGCATTTGGGAATGAAGAGACGATTACAGGAAGGTTTCAGGAGGGGAGGAAAGCCGGTGCAGGTCTTGAATTTCTTTTTGCCTTCTTGTGACCACAAGGAATACTCAGTTTTGGAGAGAGAACTCCACGCTGTCAGAGTTCTTCCTCATAAGCCTTTGTTTGTCTGCACAGCAAGGCCAGAGCTGGCCCCGCACACTGCCTGGGGCACACACCAAGGTCCAGGCTGAGGATCTGCCATGTAACACTTTGACCTATGTGTTCCAGGGCTTGTAATAGCTGTTGTTTTAAAATGCAGCATTTAACAGCAGTTGTTTTCTGAACAATGTAGCATGTTTGCCCTGCTCCACAGCTTACTTAAAGAGTCATTTTCCCAAGTTACCCATGGATGTTGAAAGTAATTTCTGCATTTCCCATGGCTTATATTCTAGTTGTCAAAAAGTCAAAACACAAACACTAGCTGAACAGACTCAGTTACATCTCAACATGGTAATTGTTAAATCACTCAGTGAGAGAAAAAAATTCAAAAAATCACACCAGAAGTTATTATTATGCATATGCATTTTTAATGTCTGATTCTCTGCATAACCTTAAATTACAATGCAGGTTAAATTTCCCTTGCTGATTTATAAGCATAATGTAAACTCTAGACACAGTTAATGATATTGCACTGTAAAACTGTTCTGTTGCAAACTAAAGACCTTGCTTAGCACAGCAAAGCTCCAGGTTCATTTCAATGTGATCATTCAGGCACTATGCAGAGATTATGCATTTATTGTATTTTTTTTCATGAATACATGAATGAATAATAAGTTCAACAAACAAGAGTTTCCTACTGGGAATGTCAAACAAATCATTCTGCAAAGTGCTCTGAATTTCAATCAATCACTCTTCCTAACACTTGCCCCGCCGCACTCTCGGGCTTCGGGAAGTCAGCACTTGGGCGCACTGCGGCTTGGTCAGGAGAGTCACAGAGCACAGAAAGCGCGGCTGCGCTCGCGCTCCTCACCGTCGGGGCCTTCTCGCTGGGTCCATACAGTGGGGGGCCTAGGGTACCGGTCACACATTTTCCTGGGGTTCTTCAGTGGTCCCTGCGCTTACCAGAGCTGCCGTCCAGAAGCGCGGGTGGTTAGCACAGTGAAGGGACAGGCCCCGAGGAAGACAGGCGGGCGGAGACAGGCCGGTGCACAGGACTGTACACTTTTAATATTTGCAAGACGTAGAGGGATGGTATGAGCTACCGAGTATAAAGATGCCATATCATATTTGGTTTGTAGAGCCTGGACTCTATTCTGGCAAGTTTTATTTGAGTTTCTAAAGTATAATTTGGGTGCTGTCTTGAGGAGTCATTATTTTTATCCTAGAGAATTCAGAATGGCTATCATGGTGGCTTTGATTCACATCAAGGTGGAGGTGGAGAAGTTTGAAGAAAAGAACAGTTCTTTTTCTGGAATCGTTTGTTCAAAGCTAGTTAAGGACAACTTTTAGTGAGAGCTGCTCATGCCTTCCTTTGTCTGTGTTGTGACGTCAGGCAGATCCTGGTGCTGAAGTTAACAGCCTCCTCTGGGGGAGTTACTTGTCTGAGGTCTGTAGCTCTGAACAGGAAGTTAAGTTTGAAGAAACTTGCCCGTGTAGAAAGCAAGCTTGCCATTCACCACCCACCAAATCAACAGGCTACTCCACCAATTCTGAGTGAAATCCAAAAGCTGTGATCCTCAGATCTACACCTTAGTACTAACGAACATCTTAGCTCCCTCCAACCAGTCAAATGTTCTTGAACAACACAGCTGCTTATTTTTTTAGAGCTTCCAACAGAGGAATCTTCCTCTTTACTCCTCTAGGTAGGTCCTCCTGGCCTCAGGACCTCCCCAAGACTGGGTGGGTCTGAGTTGCCTTGTTAGTTCTTGCAGTGGGTGGAATACAGTGGGTGGAAAGGATTAAATGAATCAGTAAGTGTAAAATGTTCACCTATCACAAATAGCATCTACCAGTAAATGTTACTATTGTAATTCTGAATGCCGTGGTGTTAGTATTACTACTTTTTACTCAGTAGTTAACATGTTAGTGCCGTGAATGGGCTGAATATGGGTCTTATAAACATATGGGAGCGATGCTCTGACAGTGTAATTATCTCCATTTCACGAAGTGGGAAATCTGATCAGAGTTAACTGAGCCGAACCGAAGCCGGCTGTGGGCCTCCCGCAGCTCCGGTGTCAGTTCTCGCCCCACTGTCTCTGCAGACCTCACGGAGCTGTGCTACAAGACACAGGACTCACGCGGAGGATAGGAGACCCTCACGGAGCTGTGCTACAAGACACAGGAGCTCACGCGGAGGGAAGAGACGGGCTCTCTCACGGCCAGGTTAGCTTGACGTCCAGTCCACTGCGCTGGTTTCCACGGGCTGCATCGCTGACTCGGGCACTTGGCTTCCCACTGAGTCAGTATTTGTCTAAACAAATTCAGGCTACTTTCGTCTTCACCCTCGTCTGCAGAGACGTTGAGTCAGAGTTAATGAGCAGCTGGGTCTGCTGCACCGCTCCCTTCCGGGTACCGTTTCCCTGGCACCCAGCTTTCCTTCCGTGCCCCTTCCTTCTTCCTTTTCTGCTCCTTCTCAGGAGGGCAAAGCAACTTCCTCTGACTCTCACCTTTTTCTCGGAATTTCCTGTTTCTGCTTCCTCTTTTGGGTTTTCGTCAGAGAGCGCAAGGTACTGCACTGGCCTTTAGATCCCTCAGGGGAAGTATCCTCAGGGCTTCTGGCTGGGCTTTGTAGTAGGGGCCAGAATACCCATTTTCACCTGAGTCTGTGCAGGCCCTGAAGGCTGATGAGTGAGGTGAACGTGGCAAACATACGCTCTATTCTTCACTGTGGTGCTAACTTTTCAAAAAGTCAGACTGAATGCTTTATTGGCTCTCGTCAGTAATTTTCTGAAAGGCAATAAATAGGGAAGCAGTTAGCAACCAAAAGACATTAGATCACTCAGTGTGCTTGCTCTGCGATCGCTAAGCCAAATAGGTCTGAAGGGCTGCTCTTCTAGCCGCCTGGCCAAGGGGAAGTTTACTTCCGGGACAGAAACGGGAAGAGATGCTTCTCTCAGTTTACATTGTTCTCATGTATGTTTCCTGCACTCACTGGTATTTGGGGAGGATGTGCATGCATTATAGTGAGACTGGTGGGCAAGGCCTTCACTGGGAAGTGAGACCTTTGGGGCATTTTAAATATGTTTAACTGTAAAGAGAGAAAAACATGACCCCACAGAAACACACAGGGGAGGTACTTTGTCATTATAGTCCCCTTATTTTTGGAAATGACAAGGACAGGAGTGTTATGGTCTCTGTCTAGATTCTCCCTCCAAACCTCATGTGGTCGTAGGTGGGGCTTTTCCGGAGGTGGCTGGATCTCGGGTTTGTGATGCTGAGATAACAGTGTGCGAATACTGAACTAGTGCCCTGGTTGGTTTGGTACAGTTCTGAGTGTGCTGGTGGAGTTTGGTACCAGAGCAGTCGGGTCTTTGCTCTGACGGTCCCCAACCATGTGGTTCAAGTCTGTGGAACTGGGCTATGGAAAGGGTTTGGAAAGGTTTGGAAATGCTGAAGAAGCAGCCCTGGAAAGTCTGAGGCTGTCTGTGATGAGAGAGTCCTGTCAGAACTCAGGAGACCAGAAAGCAGATAGGAATCCTGCTGCTGGTAAAGATGAGGCTCAAGAAGTTTCTGTTGGGGAGAAGGACTGCACTGGCTGTTGGATTCCAGACGAAGTATACTATGCTTTGGCAGGAAGTTTTTCTGCACTTTGCTCATAATCAGAGACATTGCTTGAGACTAAGATTAAGTATGGTGTGTCGATCTTGCAAATTTAAATCTAACATTGAGGCTGTGGCATGGCTACTGTGTGGGCTTTTAGCCAGATTTATGTTGAGAGCCAGGAGCAAGGACCCCAGTGGAATGATTCAAAAGATCTGTTTGGCCAGAAAAGAGGTAAAGTAACAGTAAAGTAACAGCCTGAAAAGATAGAACAGAAAAGAAACTGGTCCCTGGAAAGACTAGTGAGAAAAAGCTGGGTATTTCAGAAGATGACAACAGAGAAGATGGCATGAGGACATCAAAGAACCATCAGGACTCTACCCTTTGCAGCCTCGAAATGGTAAAAGTGGAAGAATTTATTTTGGGAAGGGAGACCAGAGTTCCATGCTCCAGTATGGTGGTGGTCAGTGGGGAGTTCCGCCTCGATTTCAGAAGAGGGCTTGGGAGGGCAGGCGCTGGCACCCTGCGAGCGCAAGGTGTGAAGCTGTGGCTGTGGGGTCAAAGGTACTGTGCAGGCACCAGGAGTCTGATAAGCCAGGAATGGGGACTGTCTGAAGACAAGGGCAAGGAGGGAGCAGAGCCAGCGGCAGAGAAGCCGAGAGAGTTACCACCACGGAGTGGAAATGTCTGTCTTGTGCTATTGTACACTGGAAGTGTTGAACTTTCTTCTTATTTGTCCAATGGCTGCAACTAGGAGTTTGCCTTAAATCACAGAGGAAACTTTGGACTCTTACTTTTCAACAGTGCTAACACTGTTAAGATTTTATCAACTCTTGGAGATGGACTAAACACTTTTTGCATAAAGGAATATGGATGAGTCTTTGGGGGACCAGGGGTAGAATATTATGGTTTATGTCTAGGTCCAAAACCTTTGACCAAACCTTTCATAGTCACAGTGGGGCTTTTTCGGGGGTGGCTGGACCTACAGTGTGTGATGCTGGGATTGAGGGTGTGTGAGTGGTAAATTAGCACACTGATTGGTTAGTGATAGTTCTGAGTGTGAATGCTGCTCTCCCGAGGGGAAGTACTCTAGATGGAACAAAAGGCAGAGAAAGAAACTCTTACTGTTGCTTGTAGTGAAGCATAAACATATAGGATACTCTGACAAATCACTGGAACATGGAATAGAATAAAGAAGCTGCTTTTATTGCTGGCAGCTCAGCAAGGGAGTCCTGTCACCTTGAGAGTACTGAAAAGAATTTTGTTTTTACTTATATGCTTTTATGTATCTACTGGGCTTTCTCTAATCGGTGGAGAGATAGAAGGCAAGATTGCAGAAAGAGGAGAGAAGTTCAGGGAGCGAGAAATTTTGGCAGCAGTGACAAGTTCTGGCGGTGGTTTTTAAGACCATTGTTCTGAGATGAGATTACATTAATGCTGTGGTCATGGCCACAGGGTCCTTTCGAATAGGGGAGGGGATGGTTTCCTCACTCATCTCCCTTTTGAGGCTCTGACAGAAGAGCATCACCATTTACTTTGACTTTTATCATCTGTGTCTATCTTTATGCATCTTTCATAGGTTGATATCCCTTTGCCCAAACTAAGACCAAACTATGATAGTTTCTACCATGCTATTTGGAGCTTGTGTTGCTATGGGTGACAGATTAGGGATGATCAGACAAGTCGCCATCATTATTTTAAAGCTATCTAGGGCTGAGAAGGGTCTTATCCTTCCCCAGTCTGGATTGGGATATGGGCTATTTCTTGCATTTTTCTGGTAATTTCTTCTGTCACCTGTCCTGGATCGTGTATCTGAAGGCAACAATTAGTTAGATGGAACTTCCTGCTAACTGCCCCCTGCTGGGCTAGCAGGAAATCTAGGTCTAGTCTGTTTTGATATATTGGTTTGAGATTTTTGTCTGTTGCTTAGCTAGGAGGTTCAGTGCTCATGCAGTTTCATTGATTATAATTTGTAGCACAGCTGGCAGCCAAATTATTTTGTTAAGGATATAAACAAGAGTTCAGTATCCTCACATCTCATGCTTGGCCCATAGTATTGAACTGATTTCAGTAATTAATGACGCTGGAGGATGCTCACCCTCCCACTTGTCTTTGGCTATGCTTTTCTGCGTGTGAGAGAGGATGTGCACATGGCATTTCCTAGCAATGTCCCTTGGTGTCAGTGGAGGAGGATGAAGGACAGTTTAATGATTCCCAAGATGCAGCTTCCTGATCACTTGGCTGGGAGCTGGGCATAAACTTGGCTCTTGCATCTCCAGGATAATCTCTTGGGGGCTGAGCAGCAGATGGGAGTGGTCAGGTGTCCCAGCCAGAGCTGAGGTCCCGGGACTGAGTTTGTGTCAGTTCCACTTCCCTACCGCTTTGAGTGCCCATGGGTCTCACTACAGAATCATTGTCTTAGGCAGGTCAGTTTTCCAACTTGTTCTTGGAACGTTCTGATCTTTGGGTTAGACATCACTTCCCAATGATGCTGGTCTGTGGGAACCCTGGATGGCTACCTGCTAGACTGAGTTTTTAATCTCCCTGTTCTTTCACAATATAAGGCTTTTGTTCTCAGTAGGCCCCATTTCCTGGCCTTTCATGGCCACTGATCTCCCGTCAGGGTTCCCCCACACACATACAATGAGCTGATGTTCGGCAAATAGACAAGCTTTCCCCTAGGCCCAGGAAGGAGAATTTGGGTTACTGTGGGAATTTCCGGAAAGGTTGGATTATCTCCTCATTATAAGAGTGAAGTGCTGGATGGCTTGATGTGGGAGCACATCAGTATGTCTGGGAGACAAACATACTAAGCCATTTCCCCTCCCATCCGGAGCCCGAAGTCTTTGTTGGCTTCTCACCTCGCATCTTGAGGGCTTGAGATGGTGTGAACAAGAGGGTCACAGGGCCTGGGGCTGTACCCCTTTGAGGGAAGTGTATCATTTTGTAAAGAGCCTCCAGCTTATCAGGTAGCCATTGGACGCACAGCCGGTAGAGTCAGAGCAGAGGGAGCCATGGCGGCCCGAGGTATCTGTCATTATGAGCATATTTTTGTCTTCAGTACTAACCCTGTGTAGCTGCTCCCAAGAAAATTAGTTTAGAGTCAGAGTCCATCGCAGCACGAGCCTCAAAAGACAGTGACATCAGGACTGCAGGTTTTACATTTCCTATTGTATTTACCTTGGCCCTAGTCATTTATTTCCCTGCCAGGCTATACCCTGATACACTTTGGAGTGTGGATTCCCAGGTTATCCCGATTTCAGGGTTGTTTCCCATCACCCGGTTTTCTGGAGCTCAGTTTCAGTGGTCCCAAGAGGCAGTGCTGTACTGGCCTGGATCCCTGAGCAGCGAGCAGGGCCAGCTGCAGCCCAAGACAGAGCTGCTGTGCATCCTGCCTGTGCGAGGATCCATGGAGAACTGAGTGGAAGTTGGGGCAGAGTCACTAGGCCTCCGGGTGTCTCAGCCACGCACTCAGGCTTACTCTGCACTGTGAACCAGGGGGCAATTGCTAAGCCTCCTCGCTGACATGGTCCCATGAGACCTCTGGGCCCAGCATGTGCAGAGGTTGGGGCAGAGTGGCTAGGCCTCTGTGAATGTCCCAGTTGAGCCACTGGCCCTGTGTCCCACACAACAAACCTGGGTACAGTTACTGGGTGTCCTCTCTCCCGACAGCCGTGGGAGAGCTCTTGGCCATCGGATGTACGTTGGTCAGAGGTGGCGGAGTTGCCAGGCCTCTGAACATCTCAGCTGAACTACGCAGAACAGCAAACTGGGGTACAGTTGCTGGGCCTCCTCCCTACAGGACAGTCCCATGGAACTCTGCACCCACTAGTGTGCAGAGCTGAGAGTCTCTGGGCCTCTGCGCATGTCCCGGATGAGCCACTGGGCCTCCTCACTGTGCAGCAAACTGGGGTGTGTTTGCCATGCCTCTTCCTTCCAATTGTTTTAAACCGTGGCCCTGAAGCACAGGGCCTGAACCAGACACTCACGTTCACAACGGCCTCTCTCTGCATTAGGCTTATTGAGTTTTCTCCAGAGGGGATGTGAGCTGGGAAGGGGACCCTCCCCTTCTTCCAGTCCTTTAATGGATCCCTATCCTGTTGCAAGTGGTCTAGTCAGGGCCGCTGTGATGAGCTTGGCTTTGTTTTCCACTTTTCACTTGTCCTGTCTTTTCATCTCTCAGTTCCGTTGGGCTATGTTTATCTCTGAAAAGCTTTTTACCTTTCGAAATTTCTGGCAGGTGTCATTGATCGACACAAAGGGGGTGTTGACCATCTGCTAATTTAGTGGCTTCTTGGGGGAAAGGGTTGTAGGCACAGTCAGCCCTGCAAAGTCACTTTAAAGACACGCCACGCTCTCATCTGGCTTCTGGAGTGCCTCATTCTCTGTGGCAATGTTGGTCACCTATTGTGCCTTCACTGCAGCTCCTGCAGCAAGGCATTGCAGGAGTTAACTAGCAGGGTCACGTGGTCTTGGTTGTTGGAATCCCAGTTCAAGTCTGTGGTGGGGAATTGTGCCTTTGCTGAATCACATGAATCTAGAATATTTGCCATGGCCTGTTTTTCCGTCTACTTATTAGCAGTAGCCAGAACCTACTGGCATTCTTTTTTTTCTAGTCCTGGATATCAAATTCAGGACCTTGCACTTGCCAGGCAAGCACGGCCTGAGCAACATCCCTGGCCCCGCTGGCATCCTTTTCTACTGAACAAAGTGATCAGGAGCTGATGGGAGTATGGGTGGATAAGGTCGTGAGTCCAGAAGTTGGACTGGAGCAGGTCAATGAGGGCCTGTGGTCTTTCAATGTAAAGAGTGTGGTGCTTCTAATTCAGCAGTCGATTGTGGTGAAGGGCTGATAAACAAGGGTCAGACATTCTGGAGTCACCTCACCATCCGCTTTGACAGTTGTGGGGCCTCTTGTCTCTCTCTGGGGGAGCTGAAACCTGAATTCGGGGAGCTTCTGCCAATGAGGCCTTGATTGTTGTAGAAGAAACGGGACCCAACACTATGGAAATCTTTACCAGCTATTTCTCAGACAAAGGGCTACTATCTAGAATATATAAAGAGCTTAAAAAAATCAGCCCACCCAAATTTAAAGACCCAGTTCAAAAATGGGCATCTGAAATGAACAGGAACTTTTCAGAGGAAGAAGTAAGAGCAGCTAAGAAGCATGAAGAAATGCTCAACGTCATTGGTCATGCTAGAGATGCAGATGAAAACAACACTGTGATATCATCTCACTCCATGAAGAATGGCTGCTATTTTAGAATTAGCCAGCAACAAATGTTGGCGAGGCTGTGGAGTAAAACGAACACTTCTCCACTGTTGGTGGGAGCATAAACTTATACAACCTCGGTGGAAATCAGTGTGGAGATTCCTCAAAAGGCTATAATTAGAAGTCCTATTTGACCTGGCCATCACTCTGCTAGGCATATACACAAAAGAAAGAAAAGATTCATATCACAGTGACATATGTGCACCCATGCTTATAGCAGCTGAGTTTGTGATTGCTAACTCTTGGAAACAACCCAAATGTCCATCAGTTGGAGACAAGATAAAGAAGATGTGGTTTTTTTTTATAGAATGGAGTATTAGTCTGCCATAAAAATGATAAGATTGAGTCATTCATACTCAAACGAATGTACCTTGAGGATATCCTCCTAAGTGAAATCAGTCACGTAAGTGTAAGTATTGTATCTTTTCTCTGGCATGAGAAAATGAAGATGTATATGAATTCTAGAATATATAGTCAATAATGTGAAATAGAAAATACTTAAAAGGAAATAAAGTGTAGGAGTAAATAGCAAGGGGAAGAAAGAATGTGATAGTAATAAGAAGAAAGGACACAAAGCTTATGTATACAGGGCAGGGGGTTGCAGGGTGGGTGGGGGAAGGGGAAAAATGAGAATCAAGTCATGTCATGTTCTGCTACAAACTCTCAATGTTGAATGTGATGATTATGTGTATTCATAATGTACCAATAGAGATTTGGGAAAAAAAGGGAAAAGAAATGGGAGACACAGCATCATGGGGCTGAACCAGAGACCTGACTATGTGCACTGCAGCCAGAAGTGGGGGTGCTCCTGAGGCTGCAGCTGGCACAGGATCTTGCTTCTGGAGGTGCTGAGGGGCTCAGAGGTAGGGCCAATATTTGTTGCCTATGAAGGGAATGCTGGTGCAAGAGTGGAATGTATATATGGAAATTCATCTGGATGTCCAGGATCGTCTTGGATGGGACATACTGCCACAGCTTGCCACACTTTCATAATCAGAGTTTTTTTTTTTTTTTTAAATAAGCTCCATGAGGCCCATCTAGCCTCAAGGGATGGTTAGTCTCTCTCACAAAGTGTTCTGAGCTTCTCTGAAGTTAGTTTCTCACACTAATCTCCATTTGAATACTTTCTTAAAATTTTTGATACGTCGAATGCAGTGTTTTCATTGTGGCTGTTGCCCACAATTCTAACGTCCTCAGAAACAGACAATGACCAGGACACCAGTGACCTTGTCCAGCACTGGCCTCTCTCCTCGTGGAGATATTTCAGGTCCCTCTTAGCAGTGGAAAGCTAGTGATCCGGGTCATTGCAGTGGTGTCCTAAGCCATAGGAGGTGGCCCTGAACCACAGTTTAGGACTCTACACTCACTCTGGCCATGTGTATCCAGACTGGAGTCCACAGTGATGGTGTCTGCCCCATCATTCACTGAAACAGGTCAACAAGACTTGCACTGGGCAGTGGTGGCTGGAGGAGTGCCAGTTTCATTGCACCCTGGCAGCTAGTTGGGGGACGCTGAGGGGGTCAGTCTTCTCTGGAGATCCCTCCTCGGGTCTCCTCGCTGAAATGAGACTCGACTCTCCCATGATTCAAACATCTGCACACTGCTGTGGTCCTCGCAGTGGAAGCTCTCTTTGGGCAGCCAGCCGGGGTGCCCTGGCCGACATATGGAGAAGACTTCCTACATGACAGGAAATATCCTGGGCCGTGTGCTTAGCAGGAGCTTGCCACCCAGCTCAGCCCATGGGGGAGGCAGCCAGCCACACGTGACTGTAATGGATCCCAAAGCCTCCTGGCTGCCTCACCAAAGGAAGCCTGAAAATGTGGGGTATCTGGATAGACCTCTTGAATACGGCGTAGAGGAAGAAGTAGGTTTTATTGCCAGTAGCTCACCAAGGGACTCCTGTTGCCTTGAGAGCCCTGAGCAGAATGTTAACTTTTATCCTCTTATATATCTGTGGAGTTTTCTCTCATTGGTGAGGAGATGGCAGATAAAGTTATACAAGCAGAACAGTGGCTGAAGAAATAGGAAACTTGGGCAGCAACAGGAATCTCTGGCAGGACCTTCCGAGACTGTCATGCCCTGGTGAGATTACATTATAGCATGGCCATGGGTGCCCCTCACTACAAGGGAGGGAAGGGTTTTCTCTCTCCGTAGTGTGGGCCCCTCTGCCATTTGCCCACCATAAACTATTTTCCTCTGCAATGCCCCTCTGCCAATCCACTCTGCCTTGGAGCTAGCCAGCTATGAGCTGAAGCCTCTACCAAGTGTGAGCTAAGTAAAGCTTTCATCTTTAACTTTGGGTGTAGGGGATTTTGTCTCAGCAACAAGAAAAAGCAACTAAGACAAAGAATCATTGTCAAATGGAATGAATGCAAGAAAACCTTGCTCTAAGTCCACGGAGTATACTTTTGTACTGGAATTTGTTGAGTACTTAGATCCGTGGTGCTTTTGCTGACTTTACAATTCTGATTTGTCACACCTGTCTTAAATACGGCTTGTCCTTTCTTATAGTTTGCCAGCACTTTGCATTTTGATGCTAGGACTTTGCTAGGATGTTCTTCCTCTGATATCTTGTCTGAAGAGCACATCCCCATTCCTTCCTGTGCATTGGTGTCACCACTTCAATGTCCTTAAGGATCCTAAATCCAGTGGACTCAGCAAAACTTGTTTTTTTTTTTTTTCTCTCCTTGCTCCAAACCTGTTCCCTCCACCATGTTTTCTGCTTCCATTAACACCTTCACCACTTTCATTAATTGCCCTACCAGAAACCTCAGAGTTAGTCACAACTAGTTTTAACTCCACTATTCGGCCCCTGACAGACAGGGCTCCCCAGGAGACAATCACGTGGCCAACGCTCTCAGCTCCTGTAGTCAAGTCAGTTCTCTCTGTGCCATGTCTACCACTTCAGCTTCTTGCTGTCTCTTCCTTAGTACTGTCACTGGTCCTTTGCTTGGGATCCCTGTACTAAATCCAGTAGATTTATTGTCCCATTAGGGTCTGATAAATAGTTTTCAGACTTAGTTCCCATTTTGTCTGCACAACTTAAAAGGATCCCCTTTACATGAGATCTGATTTCCCCACAAAGTGAACAGCTATTTTCTGTTTAATCCCAGGCTACTGTCCTACCAAGGTCCACGTATTTCCTGTATGACACATCACATACTTCTGAATCATGTTTCTCTAAAGGTAAAATGAAATTGTATGTACCTGTGGTAATTTCTCACCTAAACTGTTCTTTCATTTATTAATAAGAAGCAAAGAGACCAAGTCTCTTTTGTCCAGTGTTACATACGAAGAACCCATAATAGTGGGAGACATGGGATGGGCCTCGAGAGGTAGGCTGGATTGCCTAAATCATTAGCTGCCTCCCTGTTGCTGGGTCAAATACTTGATATATACAATGTAGAGGGAAAAAGGCTTGCTTTGGCTTCTGGTTTCAGGAGTTTAAGTCTGGGATAGGCTGACTCTAAAGTAGAAATGGTGTGGTAGGAGAAGGGGGAGGAGAGCTGTTCACCTCATCGCTCGCAGGAAGGAGAGGGAGAGGAAGTGAGACAGAAGGAGAGCGGCGCCGGCCGCCTGCCTGCCCCCCCGTGACCTGCTTCCTGCACTTGGCTCGCCAGCCCGGCAGCCCAGTTAGTGAGGTACTCATTGGATCGATGCCCTGCCATGAATGTGCCCTCATGATCTGACTGACTTTCAAAAGCTTTACTTCTGAGTACATGAGTCTTTGGGGGACCTTTTAGATCTAAAGCATAACACCCAAAGACGTGAATAGTGGCAAGAGAGAGCAGGTGTTGGGATCTTTTGTCTCCTCTTATTTTCTATTTTAAAATATTTGTTGATTTGGGGATTTAATATCCTCAATGCAGGAAAGACAGCCCCTTTTACAAACGGTGCTGGAAAAAATGGACTTTAAACTGCCAAAGACTAAAGCTAGAGCTAGCTCTTTCACTGTGTACTAAACTAAAATCCAAGTGGATTAGAGACCTAAATGTTAAAGGAGAAACTCTAAACCTGCTGCAGAACAGGTCAGGTGAAACTCTTGAAGGCACTGGCTTAAGGAAAGACTTCCTGAACAAAACCTCTATTGCATGAGAACTGGCAGAAGAAATCAACAAATGGGATCTCATCTTATTAAAAGCTTTTACACAGCAAAGGAAACCACTGGCAGAATGAAAAAACAACCAACAACATGGGAAAGAATCCTTATCAGCTGTTTTTCAGACAAAGGGATACTATCTAGAATATATAAGGAGTTAAAAAATTAGCCCACCCAAATTTAAAGACCCAGTTCAAAAATGGGCATGAAATGAACAAATACATTTCAGAGGAAGAAGTAAAAGTAGCCAAGAAGTATATGAAGAAATGTTCAAAATCACTGGTCGTATGAGAGAAGCAGATGAAAACAACACTGAGATTTTGTCTCACTCCACAAAGAATAGCTGCTATTTCAGAATTAGCCAACAACAAATGTTGGCGAAGCTGCGGAGAAGAAGGAACCCTTCTCTACTCTTGGGGGGAAATGTAGGCTGGTGCAGCCACTGTGGAGATCAGTGTAGAGATTTCTTAAAAAACTAGGACTAGAGGTCCCATATGACCCTGCTCTTCCCCTGCTAGGGATATACATGAAAGAATGACAAGATTCACATCACAGCGACATATGTGAACCTATACTTATAGCAGCTCAGTTTGTGATAGCCAAATCTTGGAAACAACTCAAATGGTCATCAACTAGAGACTGGATAAAGAAGAGGGGGTTCTTCTATAAAATGGGGTATTATTGTAACATAAAAATGTTAAGTTTGAGTCATTTATTTTCAAATGGACATATCTTGAGGGCATACTCATAAGTGAAATAAATAGGTCACAGATGTGTAAATATCATATCTTTTTTTTTTAGGTTTTTTTTTTTTTTTTTTTTGAGACAGGGTCTTGCTTTGTGGTTCAGGCTGGCTCTGAGCTCAGCCTCCAATTCACATCACAGCAATCCTCCTGCCTCTGCCTCCTGAGTGCTGGGATTACAGGCGTGAGCCACCACGCCCGGCACTGTGGTATGTGGTACTGGTTGCTGCTGGGTGTGGGTCTCCACACCCAGTATTGTTATGTGGTTACCGGGGAATCGAACCCGGGCCCTTGCGCTTGCAAGACAGGCGCCAGAACCACTGAGCTAAC
>PVIR01021870.1:0-28832 GCA_004026965.1 Petromus typicus
TGGTCTTAAGAATGGCCATGTGTTGCTAGTTCTGGAACTCATAAAGGGTCATATATTTGAAGGTTCATGCAGAAAAGCACAACATAGAATGATCTAAAATATCGAGAACAGAGTTCTCTCCATCTGTCCTTATAATTGCTTGTCAATAGATTTATTTAGAGGGCTCTGTGGAGGAAAAGTCCACTGCCTCCTGCTGTGGTGGATGTGAGAAAGGTCATCCAGATGTCTGTGCAAGCAAGAACTTGGTGCCTCGGGGCTGATGGCCCAGCTTCCAGCAGTTTGCACTTTGCTCCTGCTGGATCTGCCTCAGATGCAGAGAATCATTTCTGTCAAGGTCATGAACTTCTCAAGGTAGCCCATGTCCATTGACTGGTCATGGTGGAGCTGTAAACTGCAGTCTCTCTTCCTCTACAGCAGGTCTGCTCTGATAGGCTCCAGGGGTAGTTGTAGGAGGCCTTGCAGCTGGCATCACAGGTGACTTTCTCCTTCTACCCAAGATCCTATTTCCTCCCCCAGTGTTGACTCCTAATCAGTATCCTACACTCCCACTACATCTGCCTCATTGTCTGCTTCCAGAGAGCCCAACCTGCAGCATTTGGTCCAGGGACAAGAATGTGGACACCAATCTAGGGTACTGCCGTGACAAGGAAAAGTATAACTGATGCTGTTCTTAAAGACAACACCTCTTCAGGTATTTTAAAAAACTGGTACATGATGATTACACTCTTCTTGGTGAGGTGATTCATGTACGTTCTTCATGTCTACATTCTTTTTTATCCTCTTCTCCTCCCCCAACTTTCTTCTGTATTTTATTCCCCTCTCCTTTTCCAAAAGACCTATCTCTAATTTCTCTTACCTTTTATTTTGCTTTTTATTTATTTTAGCAGTTTTCATATAAGAGAAACTATGTGACACTTAAGTTTACGTTCTCTTATTTGTTTCATTCAATCTTTTATGTTTTCAAGATACATCAACTGTCCTATAAATGATTCATTTCGATTTGTCTTTATTTCTGGGAGAGTAGTGCTCTCCTCTGGACACTGCCACATCTTCTTTATCAGTTCATCTCTTGATGGACATACAGGCTGCTTTTTAGATTCGGCTGTTATGAGCTGTGCTGCTGTAAACAAGGATATGCATATAGCACTGTAAGGTGATGTCTTTATCTCTTTCAGAGAGATACTAAAAGTGAGTCAATTCGATTTCTAGTTTTAATTTTTTGAGAGATTTACAAAATGATTGTACTATTTTTCAGTACCACAGCAGTGCAGAACTCCTTTTCCACCACAGCATCACTAGCGTGTATTATCATTTGTTTTCTTCATTCTTTCTGGAGTAAAGTGAAATTCAAGTTTTGTTTTAATTTCCATTTGTTGAACCATTTTTCTTATATTCACTGGCCATTTGTACTTCTTCTGAGAAGTGTCTATTCATTCCAGTTGCCCATTTTTTGACAGAGTCTTTTACTGTGGGAGGTCTAATTTTTTAAATTCTTTATGTATTCCAGATGCTAATTCTCTGACTCAGGAGTAGCTGGGAACATTTTCCCATTCCATAGCTTCCTCTTCTCTCTATGTCCTTTGCTGTGGTGATGCTCTTTAAGCTGACTGATCTCATTTGTTGATTCTTGTTGCCTGCATGGAGCTCTCACTGGTCACTGTTCAGTGATATTCTTTGAGCATGACTATCTGTAGTCTTTTACTTCTGTCCTGGGATCCAACCACTTCCATGATTTGAAAAATGCAGTGTAACTGGCCTACCACTCAGTTTGCTGGAAATGGTCTCTAATATTGTTAATGATACAAAGGTAACCTACATATTGACATACAGAGAAAATCTGTTAATGGCAAAGTGATAATACTCATCCCATAGCAAGTAAACTGGCAACAATAATAGTTCTAAAGACAAATTGAATGTTTAAATACTCTAAAGACCAATAATGTACCATCCTTAACACAAAAAAAGGACCTGTTATTAAAGTATAATTGCAAAGAGCAAATATTGTATATAGTCAATAACTACTATTGCCTCAATGATATCTTGACTAACACAAGAAAATAATTTGACAGTAATAACTGAAAGCTATCCATCTAAAGGTTAATAAAGTTTAATAGTTAACTTAGTTATGATAAAGGAAATAAGGAATAGGAGAATGAAAAAGAAAAAAATTTAAAAACTTAAGTAATGGAAAATGTGGAGGAGAGAAAAGTGAGAAAACGAATACCATGAAAGCGTTAAAGGAACTTAATAAAATTAGATAAATGTAACAAAAAAACAGAAACAGAAAAAATATAAAAGAATAAATAATAAATAAATAAGAATAAATAAGAAAAATGTAAAATGAAAGAAAAAGGGGAAAGGAAATTTTTCCAAGCCTTCAAAACCAGTGAAGAAGAAAGGGGGGGGGGACAGAGAGAGAGAGAAAGCAAGAGAGAGGGGGAGGGTGATGGAAAGGAGGGAGGGAGAGAGGGAGACAGACACACAGAGAGAAAATGAGTCAAGAATTATTTTCCTCCGTCTTGGTGCTTGCCAGGCAGGCAGCAGCACCACCGACTAATCCTCAGAGCTTCTCTGTGTTTTCAGGTGAGTGGTTTCTTTCAGGTTCCCCAGTTTTGGAATCCAGCATGTCATGGTTCCTTCCACCTAGCTTTTTGGCATGTGGGATTGTTATCGCCTCTTGTTCCTAAGATGTCTGTCCATCCGCCTCATGCCATGGCAACGGTCCAAGCCCAGGTGTGTCATTCCTCACGCTGGTAGATAGGGAGACCAGTCAACCCCCAGATCTGTGCTGCACTTAGGCAGCTGGGAAAGGGTGAAAGCAGAGTGCAGCACTAAAGGCCACATTTCAGCCTCAGTTGTTTCTGAGGACCACAGAAGTGAGGCATGCTTCCCCTCCTGGTGGGCAGGGCCCTGTCTTCTTCCCAGCCTCAGACTAAGTTTCTCAGGTGGTCTATGTCTAGCAGGCACCTTTTCCCCATTTGTCTTTGGGGCTGTATCATACCTAGTCACAGTGATGGTGTTACATTGGGAACACTGAAGTGAAATTTGTTTTAGTTGTTCACTTAGTTTTATTCCATTTTTTTTTAAGACAGGATATTGTTATACATTTCAGATTGACACTGAATGCATTAGGTAACCAAAGGTGGTCTTGAACTCACAGCTCTCCTCTGCCTCAGTCTCCCAAGTGCTGGGATTAGTGGCCAGTCAGTCTTAAGCAATTCTTTCCCAAAGTATCACGTAAGGAAACATTCTGACAACATAGTGAGCTTTGCCCTGGGTTCCTTCTTTAGCTGTTGCCTGCCACGTGGAAGGAGTTTGAACTAAAATTCTTCTCTTATTTCTGCAGTTTACAGTAGGCAGGGCTTTCCCTGAGTCTTGCACTACTATGCAGCCCAATGTTTCTTTCTGGAGTTCTGACCAGAGTCCTACCTTGTGTCGTGCAGACAAGTATCCCTGCTTAGGGAAAAGCTTACAAACAGCTACTTTCCTTTCTCTCTTTTGTGGTCTGCATCTCCAATTTCTCAGTAGCTTCTGATTTTCCTGTCGATTCTTTCTTAATTCTCAGAGATCTATTTCACTTTTGCTCTTTGCCAATTTGTTATTTTCCAGTGGTCTGATTCTGGGTTCAGGAGAGGCTGAATTTAGCTACTGACGACTACGCTGCCATTTTGGCTCTCATCAAGTCTTAGAGTATAACAAAAAATCAGTCACTTTCTGGGCCTCTGAGTTAACATCAAAAGGAATATTGGAAGAAAACATCAGACAGATCCAGTCATTCATCTTTTCAGTGGTGGTTTAATGTCACCTCTGTATCCTCTAGCAGTAGAGATAGACAGTTAAAACATTATTTAGTGTATACTACCTGGAACTCCTCTTGGGTCTGTGGAAAATTTGGAAAAAATGGAACTACTGTGCTGAGAGATGTTGGGGAAGAGGAGTGATAAACATTTTCTTTGTGTGGAGAAAGAGAGGTGAGCTCTTTGAGTGAGGAGGGTAGAAAGCACAGAAGCACCAGGTCCAGGAAGGGTGGCATCTGGGAGGGGCAGAGGGCCTGCCTGGTGAAAGCTGGTGAGGGAGACTCTGACAGGGAGCACGCTGGGAGCCAGAGTGTGAGGCCAGGACATGTGGAAACCGCCATTTGGGAAGTGAGGTTTTCGATTTGCTCAGGATTTGGACTTTATCCAGTAGCCAATGGACAACTCTGGAAGGGGAAACTGATATGTGTTACTGGCTCAGATATGTGTTACTAGGCTCTTCTTTGTTGTTCTGGATTCTGATGCTGTTGTCCTTTTAGTTAGTTTACACCTGCTGGGTGGTCCTTAGTTTCCTAAAGCGGACAGGACTTTAGATGCCCATCACTTAAGAAAGTCAAGTCTGAGAGCGATTGAAGGAAGACTTCCTGTTTTCAGCTGAGTTTCTAATGGTTATGGGGATGAATTTTAAAGAGCTTCATTGTGCATAAGGCTCCTTTAAAGTCCTGGGATCTTAGAGAGGGCAGAAGCAGCCCCAAATTAGGAGCATGTGGACATAAAGAAGTAAAATATCACCTGTGAATCAGAATTCTGAATCATTCGCCTATCTTGCAGTCCTCAAACTCTAGGGAAATCATTCATAACTACATGTGTCTGGCCGAACTAGAGGAGTCTCCCTGGTGTGCTAGCAAGTGACATTAGGCAACAAGACTGGGAGTCCTCCAGCTGCTCCGGGCAGACTGTCTGCTGAACTGTGACAGGATGCTTGGGGATATAAACAGATGTCCAGCCACATTCTCTCATTTGTCTGGGTCTCAGGAGCTTCAGAAAATCTATAAACTTATCCATAATTAGCTTCTGTGTAGATACAGCTAACAGACCCAGTGAGAGGGTGTGGTTTGTAGAGAGAGGAGGGTGAGCTCTCGGGAGGTATAAATGCAGGACTGATCTGCTGGATCTTTGGTAGAAGGAACGGACAAGTGTGAGCTGTCGGGGTGGACTGAACAGTAAGGCCAAATGCACCGAAGGATAAAGAGCAGTGATACGGAGAGTCACTGTGCTTGAAAGTCTTGTCCCAACACTGTCTCCTGCAGGCCTCTGTGCTCCTCTGGAAAGCACAGGCTCGGTGGTCGAATGATGGGATCTTGGCTGGACAGAACTACCCTGCAGAAAGCTCTCATCAGAACGACCAGGAGGAAGAACGGATCCTCTGTAGCCAAGGAGACAAGTGTACCCCAGAGACTGGAGGCAGGGAGGTGTGGAAGTTCACTCCTGTCATCAGAGAGATGCTAAGATTCTGGACTGTGATGAGATGGTTTAGTGAAGACCGAAGGCCCTGTGGTCACAGTCATAATCCACTGTGACATTAGACAGGCGATGTGCAAGGCAGAAGACCGTCTAACTCTGCTGCGCCCACTTAGACAATGGAAAGACAGCTCAGTGAAGGATATAGGAAATGAGGAGAAAGCAAAAAGGGGAAAGGGCTTGATCTGAAGAAAGTTTGTATGCATTGGAGCATGTCATGGATTGTGTGGTATAGTATGTGAGTGAGAAAAACCTCAGGCAGTTGAGTAACACGGATCTGAAGACCTTAAGATGTAGTAGATGAGTGATTACAGGGAATGGTTAAGATCAGAAGCCTGGAGACGTGTTTCAGAAGTGGTCAGAAGCAGTGGAACAAAGAGTATGCAAGTAACACGGGGCCAAAGATATGGAAGAGGATGAAGAGAAAGAGGAATATGTATTTGAAGGAAGTTTGAGAACTTCTGTCCCAGGTATACCTCCTTCAGAAAGTGAATGATAAGGCTGAGGTCACCGCTGACTGTGATCATGTGGTCAGTAAGACGCTGACAAAATCGGCCTTTGCAACTCTTAACCTGTGTTTGTACAGAGCAATTGAGGAAAATCTCTCAGAGCCCTGGAAGTATCACAGGTATCCATGGGTCCTAAGTAGGTAGCCATGTGTCCTCATGTATTGTAGCACAGAGAAAAGATGCTATGAGTCTGTTCTCAGTAACAAGGATCAAAGAGAAAGTCCAACCCCAAGAAGTACATTTGATTTTAACAAAAGGAAGAAGTAAAATTAGCTCTCTCTCACCCATTTTGTACATGCAATTCACAGCTATGCCTGAAACTCCTGAGGGGAATGAGTGTGTACTACAGAGGGATGTGGAGTGGGATGGTTCCCAGGTGAGTTTGAACCTGTGCCACCATGCTTGAGAAATTTCTACTTTGTGTTTGCAATGGAACTAATTGTAAGGTTCCAGGTTTAAGTAATGTTACAGCAGTTGGCAAACCATAGCAGCCGCCTAGGAGAGTGTCCTGCCAGGGCAGGAACTACTGTTAAGAAGTCGTGTGCCTGCAGCCACACAGTGCCGCTCAGGAGCGGCTGTGCACGTGCTGGACATCCTGCTCTTTCAGGGTTGACCCTCTGGTTTGGATGTGCTCCCAGTGGAAGTGAAGGATCCAGCACTTCTTCGTCCTTTCCAAACCCTGCCTTGGATGCGCTATGCAGTGCAGGAATTTGGAGGAGTTGGGCCCCCGTCTTTGCCCACTCCACACCACTTCCAGGCACATTTCCCAGCTGTGATCCAGAAATTTGAGTCACTCCACACAAACACCATGGCAGGATGCAGGGCTGGAGAGTCATGTCCTTGCTTTCAGTATGGAAGAGTCCATCGTTCTTTTCCTTCAGATGTATAGAAGTAAACTCATGGCATATATATATATTTTTTATTTTGCCATGCACACAATAAAGAGGAAAATAGGACTTACTGAAGAACATGAATATTTGTGGTTTCTAATGGAGAAAAGGAAGGTAAGGTAGCATAGAGACTTTTGGCTCCTGTAGTCTCTCAATAGCATTCACTTTTTTTGCAAATGATGTTTAACTGTATCAGATTTTCAAATGGCACAAAAGTGGAATTTATTAGTATTTTCTTGGTTTTTTTTTAATTAGGGCTTTGTTTTCTAACACAAATGGGGCATCTGAATCTATTAATAGCTAAAAATGTAAATGTTATCATTAGCATAAACTAAGCAAAACTGAAACTCTTACAAAAGACACTACTTAAAGATGCAAGAGAGCTGCCTGATAAAAATCAATCAAAATAAGTCCAGAAGTGTTTCTTTTAGTTAAGGAAAAAATAATGTAATTGGTAATTACAAAGGCAGAATAGCTACATTTTAAATAGTTGATTAAGGTTCAATGGGTTTCTCTATAGTGCTTTGAAGAAAGAAACTACTTAGTAGGTAAAGAAGACCTTCTGAGATAAACAAATAGAATTAGGTAAATACGTTTTTCTCATTTATATCCAGCGGGAAAACATCTTATCCTATCAGCCTCTCATGTTACAAATTAGTTTCCTGAAAAAACCAAACTAATTTCAGTATTTGTAAAGATTTCATGTTTTCAATAGGTACTTTATTTCCCAAAGATCACATTTAAAAAAAAAATCTTCTCAATTCATTAACTGGAGGTAGAATGCAATGGATTCATGGAATTCTCTGATATAATTTTAAGTTATTTTAGTCCAGCTCTTGGTAAAATTTCCATTTCTCATATTTCTTTGAGGCTATTTATTTATTCTGTTGATATTCACTGTCCACCCACAATATTCTAGGCACATTGTCAGTACTCTCAGCAAAACCATAATTTAGTTTTCTACAGAGTTAAGAGTGAAGGTTTTTTCTCTCTCATAATCATGCAAAGATATAATTTCCTTTTATCTCTTTCATGCTAATTTTTTTATCATAAACATATTTTCACTTTTGGCAAAAGAAAATAAGTTTAATTCTCACCAGTGACAACAAATCCAGAGGCAGCTTTTAAGGTTCTTGTCTCAAGTCAGATTATCACTTGCTCGCCTTGCAGGGTGCTTGCCTTGAAAGGGAGTAAAACATGTACTTTCTCTTCTTGTTCCCCAGAGGCTATTCCATTGCTCTGACTTTTAGGCCTTTGCTAAGCACTCTTCCTCTGACTCCAGAGAAGAAGATGGCCTTGTTGGTAAACATGGGTGCAGGATTAATTTAAGTATGTCCATGTGTCTATTAGAAGTTGATTACAGCTGTGGCTAAGGTCATCTTATCGTGAACCACCGGACACCATCTAATGTTATTTTAGCTCTGTCTACCTAAAGGAAAACTGAATTTAGTCAGTTACACTCAGAGAGCAAATCAGACAACCAATCCAAGACACTAATGGGACAATGGCTTTGTGACTAATGGGTGAGGGGCATGGCCTGGAGAAACGGCTCTGGAGAGGGACCAAGTTCCTCCTCATAACTACATCTTGCAGATCAGGAATGAGAAAATATTGATAGTTCTTCAGTATCCTTGCAGCTGAGTTGGGCTGAAATTTTACATGAATAGTGGGCATGTGCATGTGCGTGTGTGCGTGTTGCATGCGTATGTGCACTTCCGGTGGCCTTTGTACTGAACTGCTGTCTTCAACTTCCTCATCCACTTCTGTAATGTTCTTTTTCACTCCTTCCCTCCCTCGCTCCCTCCCTCCCTCCATGCTTGCCCTTCTTTTTCTCATTTACTGACAGAACAATATCGCCCCTATTTTCTGAAGATGTGAAGCTCCTCTCTCGAGCTCTCTCCGGAGCTTAGACAGATGTTAATAAACTTGTCCTCAAAGAAATCGAAGAGGTCAGCTCAGTGGCCAGGAGCACGAGTTTTGAAGTCAGATAGACTTAAGTTCAAGTCTCAATTCTGTCACTTGGTGTTTGTTTGACCTTTAACAATTGGCACAGCCTTTCTAAATTGTAGTTCCTTTCTCGGTAAAACACAAATAGTGATAGTGTTTACTTTACAGGTTTGTTGGAAGAATTAAATGCCAAAAATAGCCCAGAACATGTTAGAAAACTTAGATAAGTGTTTTAAAAACTCTTTAAAAGACAAGCTATGATTCAGGTCTCGTAAATGTTTGGGGAATAACCCTAGATAGGGATGCCTGACATACACAGATGTGGTTCTTTTGCTATTTATTGTTTGCAATTATCAAGGTCCACAACTTCCCTGTTGAATTCCCATTATTGAACACTTTTCCCAAAACAACACTAGACATTCACACGTTTGCTTAATGTATGAATGAATGAACAAATGAGTGGTTTCGAATGGGAAATGCATTACATCTCTTTTGTCAAGACTGATTCGAGTTCAAAGGAATTATGAAGACACACAAGTGCGCAGTCTATTCAAGCAAGGAAAAGGCAGTGAAAACACTGTGAGGCACAGTTGAAAAATGTCGTGAAAGTTTCAAAAAGAAAAATTACTACCACGAAAGAAACATTGCCAGTGATACCTTCCAAAATACTCCCCCTTGCTGTGCTCATGTCTATTCATTCCATCATTCTCACCACTTTCTAAAGTAGTTATGAAGCCCTCTTACTCAAGTCTTTAGTGACCACTTCCTCAGTGTTCAGAATGCATTCTAAATGTTTTCCTTTCATGGTCATTTGGACTTTAATGAAGACCCGGAAGTCACAGAGTGGGATATCTAGACAATCAGTTGGACACACTATAATGTTTCTGCAAAGCCTGCCTTATTGTTGGATGGCACTCACTGTATTTCTTTCCACCACAACTCAGAAAGACTCTCATGAAAGATGTCTTCTGGAGCTGTTTCAGAAAGAGGCAAGAATGATTGGATTATGGAGGGTTAGAAGCAACAGGAAATATTTTGAGGAGGATTCATGGCAATAAGAGTTTTACTACAGTAGAATTTTTAATATAAATCTCATTGTATAATTTGATTAACTGATGAAGATCTCCTGAACTCACTACAACACAAAAAGTCAGGAGTCAGGGTTTACGAGATGATATTTCTTTCTGTGTCTACTTGTTTTTAATTAGAAGATAGAAGTCATTTGCCACATTCACCTTGGAATGACTGGTAACAGATGTAGTTGTGTTGGTCCCAGTCTATCAGTCAGTTATGTAAACCATGGTGACTACATCATTATTTCTTTTAGGTCCAGACAGGCAGATGTCCCAAACTCTTTTTATTATTTTAAAATGTATTTTTACTTTTAATTGACATAATTATTACACATATTCATTAGGTATGGTGTAAAATTACAATGTGTGTATATAATATGAAAGGATCTTATCAGGATAACTGACAGGTCTGCCATCTGTAATACCTGTCATATCTTGGTGTTGTGAATATTCAAAATCTTCTCTACTAGGTTTTTTTAAAATATTGAATTAGTTACTGTCAGTTGTAGCTTTACTACCATGTTATAAAACATTAGACTACAAACATTAGCCTGTAAAACATTCTTCCTACCCAACTGTACTATTCTTTCTATTTACTCTCTTTTCTTCATTTTTCCATTCCTCATACCATCCCCCAGGTCTGATACCTATTATTCTATTCTCTATTTTGTTGTAATCAATGTTTCAGCTTCCACATATAAATGAGAACACATGATATTTATCTTTATGTGCCTGACTCATTTCCCTTAACTTGATGTCCTCCAATTCTATCCAATTTGAAATCCACAGATGCCCAAATTTCATTCTATCTATCATAGGGTAACATTCCAATATATTTATACCATTGCTCTGGCTTTTAGGCCTTTGCTAAGCATTCTTCCTCTGACTCCAGACAAGAAGACAGCCTTGTTGGTAAACATGGGTGCAGGATTAATTTAAGTATGTCCATATGTCTATTTATTCATATGTCCATATGTCTATTTATTTGTCCATATGTCTTTATTCATTCATTAGCTGATAGATATCTAGTTTGATTTTCTATCTTGTGGGAGAAAGGGTCAGAGGATGCAGCCAGAACCCTTGTGGCAAAACCCCAGTTCCCCATGAGTTTCACAGCAAAAGGATTAACAAACAACAAACAAAAAAATTGGAACTTTGAGAAAAAAGCTGAGCCTAGACTTGACTCTTGCTACTCTGAGCAGCAGCAGCAGAAGACCCAAATACCCTGAGCTCACTGCACCTTTATTGGATACTAACCCTTCACACCCCAAATCCTAGCATCCATAAAGCAGGTGGATATCTGCAATAATCCCTATAGTTGAAGATCCTATAGGGCAGGGTAGATGTTGCTGATAGTCCTTGTGCAATAGTTCTTGTAGTAGAAGATCCTTCAGGGAGGGGCAGATGTCTGCTGGTAATCCCAGTAGTTGATCCCACAGTGCATGGTAGACATGCCTAAGTCTGAGTAAGTCCGAGTAAATAAGTCATCTACAGTTCCCAACATTATCTTATTATTGTGAATAATAGTGCAATAAATATACAAGTGCAGATGTCTCTTCAGTAGCATGATTTCCTTTCTTTTGGAGATAAATCCAGGAGAGTGAGAGCTGGATCTATGGTAAGTCTATTTCTTGGTTTATTTTTTTCTGAGGAACCTCCATATTCTTTTCCAAAATGGCTAACATAATTTACAATCCCACCAACAGTGTATGATCATTCCTTTTCTCCATATCTTCACCAGAATTTCCTTTTCTTTTTCTATGTTTCTGATAATAGCCATTCTAACTGGAGTGAGATTATATTGTGGCTTCAATTTACCTTTCACTGGTGATTAGTGAGCTTGAACATTGCTTCATGGATTTCTGGTCATTTGTATATCCTTTTGTGAGAACTGGCTATTCAGGTAATTTGTACACATTTCAATGAGTTCATTCATTTTTGGTTTTGATGGTTGAGTTGAGTTTCTTTTATATTATGGAAACTAATCATTTGTTGAAAGCATAGTTTGCACATTATTTCTCCCAATTGTATTCTTTGCTTTCCAGCAGCTTTTTAGCTTGATGTAACCCTGTGTTAATTTTTACTCTTGTTTATGTTTTGGGGTCATATTTTAAAAAAATTGGCCTTGACTTATCCCTAAAAAAATCAGTCTATGTTTTCTTCTAATAATTTTAGGATTTTGGAATTTAAATTTAAATTCATAATTCATTTTGGGTTGATTTTTACACATAGTAAGAGACAAGGCCTAATTTCTTTTCTCACATGTAGACTCATTATTTCTAAAATTTTATTTCATTCAGAAATTAGAATATCTTGCATTCAACTATTTGACAAATCTTGTCCCATTAAGTTAGATCAAAATTAGCAGTAGTGATTTAAAAAAAATAAACAATGACAGAAGTTGATTCATAGTTTATGGCACCAGTTGTGTCTATTTTTCCTTAAAAATCACAAGTGAGTCTAAAGGACAGAATTAACTGAAAGTTGCTAGGACACTAAACCCTTTTTATGAAATTCATTTGAATCATGGCTTTAGGTATTTTTATTGATCTTCATTTTCTAATTTTAAAATCAGAGGAATATTAGAAAGTTACTATGAGAATCAGAGGTCATTTGTTTAGTAGCTTGCAAAGTAAAATAGTCCTCAGTAAAATACCAATCATTTTTTGCACCACAAAAACGATATAAGAAAGATGTCACTAAATCTGAAGGGCCTTGGGGCATTTAGGGAAATGCAATATTATTATCAGTACAGACACTCTTTTAAAATCTATTAAATGCTACTAGTTTACCTACAATGATCACGGAATTAAACATGTTCATTATTCTACTTTCTTGGGCTAACCTGAAAATAAATTTTGATTTAACTCTCATTGCTTAAAATATTTCTAAAATCAAATTGTCTTCTCTGTCTTACGGTGTCCAGTGTAGTGTACATAACTGATCAGTTTTGATAATTGCACTGCCACTGTGGTATTCAGAACCAAGAATTTTCATTGTACAATAGCATAATCACTGCTTACTGAAGATAACCAGAAAGAATAATTTAGACATGAGGACCTATTTGAGAGGTTGTTTTATTGTTCTTTTTCTCTTGGTTCTTTATTTTTAGCATAAACCATTGTTCCTTTCATTTCTGGTAGTCACCTTGAAGACTATTGTAGAATAGTCTTGTGCAACATCTGATATCAGTCCTAGAGAATTCTCTTTTCTGTTTGAAAATTTAAAATTCTAACCCCAGACAAAAAGTAGACAGACAGGTCTGGTCTTAGATGTGTGTTAGCTCTTGGGATACATTCTAGTGAGAATAAGAGCAGAGAGAAGCACATCTCTGCTATTCAAAGATGTGTGCTTTGGACACTCTTGGAAGTCATTCTTTATACTCTAAACTGTAAACAGTTGCCTTACAATAACAGTTGTCTTAATGGGGGCCACTGATATCTCTTACACATGTGTTCCCCAACATATAATAGTGTTTGGCATAGCTCAGTGAATATGGGTCAAGTGAATGCAAGTTGGTAGTGAACCCAACTACGTAAAGCCCATAAAGCCCATGTTCATCATGCTAGCTTCCTAAATGGTCTAATGAATATCGAAATACTTCACCCCAGATCTTCCAGGCTTTCTCAACCTATCACTCCTCCTGAAATCTCCCTCTTGTCTCCTGAAGAAATAGTTTGTTAATATTATGATTTTGTTGACAGTCACATGATTTATGGTGTCCTGCTTCCCCTAAACCTTTTTATCATGTGCTGACTTAACTTTTTCATGCTAGCCATTTGTTTCTCCTCCAAGCATCTGGCCTATAAATATATAGTGCATCTCACTAGCTTATAGAATAAAACATATGTGGCTGTGCTAGTATTCAAGTGTGTTGGGTATAGACATTCAGTGTTATAGAGTTATTCTGCTTCTTCAGTACTCTGTTAATCATTGTAATGGCTTGACGATTTCCCAGTTGCTGTGTGATCTTTAATCTTCTACTGCATAAAAAACTTGGGAAAGATATTGATTATAAGAATCAAGGCTTTAGTGCCGGGCGTGGTGGCTCACGCCTGTCATCCCAACACTCGGGAGGCAGAGGCAGGAGGATTGCTGTGATGTGAGTTTGAGGCTGAGCTCAGGGCCAGCCTGAACCACAGAAGCGAGACCCTGTCTCAAAAAAACCTAAAAAAAAAAAAAAAAAAAAAAGAATCAAGGCTTTGATGCCCTAGAAAATACTATATTATTCAGTCCATCAGTCCTCAGGTGCAAAATTATTTTGCATGGTGGTGATCACTAGAGACTGAGAAGAAACAGTATATGTAAAATATCTAGTTTTAGGGTGGATTTAGTTCTGTTTCCTATCATATCCACAAACTAAAGATTAATGGCTTAAATTATTTTAAGATATTAACACAATTTACAACTAATTATAAAAAGAAGTGACTTTTATGTAACTTAATGGAGCTTTCTTACAGTAGAAAATGAGTAACATATGATACTTATCAATGTATAGATGAAAATATTATTTACCTGGAAATTAGAGACACAAAAATCCAGAGAAGTTGTAATTTAGAGGTAAAGATAGAACCCACTGCCATTGACTATAAATTGTCCATTCAAAATGATAGAACAACTAGGGATCAAAAAGATAGTGTACAGTTATGGTAGATAGGCATGTAGTAATCGCTTCAGAAGAATCAAAATGGAGATTGAAACTCAAGTGAGACCCATCAAGATGAATTGGCTGTTAGGACCATTGTCCAGTTACCACTTAGTGGTAAAGTTTATGTGTCCATCTTTATAGGATTAATGTTTAGCACCCAACTAATGCTTAGCATAGGGCAGTTTGCATTAATTCTTAAAAATAAATTTCTTATTAACAAATTAAATATAGTAAGTAGTGATTATGTGCTGATAATCTAAATCTCTATTAAATGCAAAGCAAAATTAGGAATTGAGAAATAATGAGGACAAAAAAATCTAACATTTGACAAGATCTTTTAAAGTGTGGATTTGTTTCATAGTAATTTGTAAGAATAATATTAATAAACTTGGAAAGTTAGAAGACAACATAACTTTTGGGGAAAAATGAAGCTTATTTATTTATTTATTTATAAATAAATGCTCTGTAATTCAGGCTGGTCTTGAGCTCTCTATGTAGCTCAGGCTGGCCTCAAACCCATGGAAGTCCTGCTGCCTCAACTTGCCAAGTGCTGGTTTTACAGGCATGTGCCACCATGCCCAGCAAGAAGCTTATATTTTAACAGTCCAAAAGATCAAGCTTAAGCCTTTTAGTCTGAAGGCTTTCAATAGTTTTTATAGTTAGTTATCCTTAAGATTAATTTTTAAATAGATTTAAAAATAATGACACTCTTTTTTATATTATTTAGAACCTATTATGTTGCCAGTAACCCTTTCACCCCATTCAATTCTAAAATCGCTGAAATAAAACACATGTTTATTTTTCTGCGTATTCACGTGTAGACAATTCATTTCAGGCTTAGCTCTGTTCTGTGAGATACCTGTGTTGTTTCTCTCTCGTCACCATCTTTAGCAGATTTGCACTATTGAAAGTGGCTGAGCGAGTCACTGTGTTTACACCCCGGCAAGTGGAATGGGGGAAGAGACCAAAAAGAGTCTCTCCTTTTCTTTTAAAAAAGTCTCTTGGGTTTACACATGTAGATTCGACATACATCTCAATGGCTGCGTTCTCTTTCTCTTAAGGAGGAAGAAGATTAAGTGTATGTTCAGGGTCGGACAACATTTCATGTGAGACAGACACTTGGCAGGACCACACATGTAATGTAGAAGGGATGGGGTGAAGGATGAGGTGCTTTGTAACTTAGCTTTCCTGTGGGTGGGGGGTTGGCGTGTGGTGGGGGCCCCGCCAGCTGACCACCTCTGTGGTCTTTTGGTCCCAGACTGTGTTAGATGGATACAGGTAGGGCCGGGGGACGTGTGTTTCCCAGGTGTCTCTGCCACTGTGGTTCTGGAGCAGGCAGCGGTGGGAGCAGCTTCAGGTCTTAGTGGCCCCACGACTGTGGCAGATGCAGCAGCTCCACCAGTGGCCGGTGCTGGGCTGTGTCTGGGAGCCAGATGCTCTGTTCAGCTTCCGCTGAGTCCTGCAGCCTAAGACAGTCGGCGTGACCGGCGAGAGTGAAGCTCTCTCCCCTACAGTACCTTACTCTTCACCTCCATCAGCACTATTTCCAATTCGCCCTTTGTCATTTTCATGTGTGTATATATGTTAGCCCATGGATATCTGTGTATACACATGGTATTTTATGTGATTTTATTTACATATGGATAATATTCTCCAAGTATTCTTCTGTAGCTTTATTTCTGTCACATTATGTTTATGAAGGACATCCATACTGACTCATGTGTCTCTTGTTCACATACATTGTTGCATAGCATTATACAATTTAAATATAATACATTTATCTTACAGTAATGGAGAAAGTTGGTTTCCAATTTTTACTATTATAAACTGTCGCTGAGAAATCATCTTCAAAAATATGTTCACACATGAGGGATGAGAGTATTCACTCCTGGAAATTTATTAATCACTCATAATTTTTCTACCTGGTATATAAGTGTTGCTTTTTATCCATATTTTTGGTAACATTTGATATTGTCAAATGTTGTCAATAGTCCTCAATTTTTGCCTATAAGATAGATGTGTTTTTTCACTGTGCTTATATTATGCATTTCTCTGATTACATTGAAATAAGTAATCTTTAACAGGCTTATTGGCTATTTGAGAAAACGCTTGATAAATTTCCCATTTATATCTTTCTCCCTTATTTTCATTGGATGATCTGTACGTGTGCTTTTTTCTTATTCTGGTTAATAATTCTTTGTCTGTTGTATATATTACAAATATATTTTGCCAAGGTTGGGACTTTCTCTTTCATGTTTTAAATCCTGGTTCTTGACTTTCAGAAATTGTAAAATCACACTATTATTAAATTTATCTGAAACATTTTCTATATTTTGTGTGATTATATGAAATTTTCTTTTAAAGTCACAGGGAGCCTCCACATTCCATGTAAAAGCTGTGTCACTCGGCTGCTTTGCTGAGGTGAGATGTCGTTTGTTGCTGTCAGACAAGCAGAACCACTGAGCACGATGTAAAGTATAGGATGCTCAGGGGACTTGGCTTTTCCAGATGGGACTTGGTAAACCAGCCTCAACCCTGCAGTCATGTTTGCAGGCAGGAAGGAGGCAAGGAGGGGGTAAAGGTCGGTAAGACTGGGGCTCTGAGGGACAGGCTGGGGTCGGGCTGTGTTCCTTGGTGGTCCCCTTGGCTTCCACTCACCCAAGCCTCCCGTTCTGAGCTGAGGACGATGTGGAGGAGAAGCCCACAGCCGCTCTTCCCTAGAGCCCCAGCAGCACCTGGCAGGACCTGTGAGGGCAAAGCACGGTTCTGGTTCCAAGGGAGTCGGTGGAGCGGTATTAACATCAGCCACAGCCGGGGCCCCACAACGCCTGGCGTGTGTTCACCTCCCAGGCAGTCCGGCTGCTACATTCTTCTCTCTTTCCCACTTTCTGCCGTTTTCTGGTGGCCAAACTTAACCACCAGAAATGCTCAGAGAAGCAAGCGGAGGGAAGGTGTGGTTCAGCTTAGTTGAGTTTACTCTTTACAAAGCCAAGCGCAGAATCTACTTCATGAGGCCTATGATTGATAATTACATTTTGTTTATTTATTTTTCCAAATAAATAACCCCAGCTTGGTTAGTGAGTACTCCTTTCCATCCCAACAATGATTTGCAGAGCCATTTCTGTCATACATTAAAATAATTACATATTTTATTATATTCCAGTACTGTTTATGCTGCTAACTCTGGGCTACTTTTTTTAGAACATGTAGTAATAAGTAAATAATATAATGTTCACAAATTAACAAAAGTTTACTCCTTTCCAAATCAGTATAATACATTTGATAAAGTAACTGTTTCTAAGAAATTTTTAATCTCAGAAAAATACATGATATAAAAATATAAAAGAAGAATATACTGTTTGAGAGAAAAATCCTTTAAAACATAAAGCACAAATTACACACTTTTCTTTTATGAATTTTCTATCATATATCTTTCTTGCTCTGACATAAAAATATTTTCAAATTAATTTACAGTAGTCTATCTTCATGATGCTAATTGCAAGCACTACATTAAACAGATTTAGAAATCAGTAATATTTTGCTAGTTTGTAATAATCTTATTTGCTAATAAAATATTACATGCTTTATGAACTACATGTTGCTTGAAGTTTATACTTGCTGTATTCATGACTCACATGGTACATCCTTCTAAATGTTAAGCCACACTTTGAAAATACGGCACACTGGCCCTCTGTGTGTCTGGAGATGCAATTAAAAATAATGGCCTAAATATTCAAGTAGAAGAGGATGTCTGCAGTATGATGCTAAGCCTATTCATGTGACCTTTTTTTGTGGCTTGTGGGCATGAAGTATGTTTTTTAATGGATGGTAAGTTTAAGATCTACAGTTATGTCATTTTCCCCCTGACAATTAGTAAGACAGGGAAGAAAAAACTTTCATGGAGAAAGACTCCAACCAGGCTACTATGCACAGATCAATAACATCTAGTGTTTCCTAACCCATCTCTAGGGATGGAGGAACATTCCGCTTTGTATAAACAGGATTTTTATTTGATGAATAGACAATAGATGGAGAAAAATCATAGTGTGATTCTTCACAGGCTGTTTCTGTGGATTGGGAATGATGTACATACATAATTAACTAAGACAAGAGAGAGGAAAGGATTTTGACTGCATTCACCATAAAGAAATGATAATAGTTTAAAATGAAATGCATGTAATTACCCTAATTTGGTTATTACCAAGATATTCTTGAATCCAAATGTCACATTGTACTGTAAGCACAATTAGGTGTCAATCAAAAAAGATAAAAGAGAAAGGAAGAAAAGGAAAGGCATGAGCAGGTTTAAGTGTGTTGTAAACTCCGAATCCTGGGAAGCATTCTTAGCAGACACCTCTGCTCACACATTAAATCTGACAGCTTTCTTTCATCACCCATTTTAAATGGCTCTGTGGATATTTTCATAGAGCCTTTTCCATCTATATAGTTACTAGTTTGAAAAGGTGTTTGTTTCATTTCTGATCATCTGGGTAAATATTAGCTCCTTAACAAGTGTGTGGCTATTTTTTCCCTTGTGATTCTAGAAGCCAGCACAGGGGCCACTTAGTTATTGGAGGAAATGAATGAATAACCAGTGCTTGTCTCTTGAGAGACAAGTATGAAACTGCCTTTAATTATAACAACATCAAAGTTTGGGTAAACATAGACACCAGAAGGACTTCATGGGTACATCTGGGGAATTCCTGCAACCAAAGTAGTGTGAGGCAGCATAGTATTTGTAGAACCATAAAATGAAACTGGGTGTGATGACACACACCTGCGATCCCAGCACTTGAGGGGAGGCTCAGACAGGAGTGCTATGAGTCCAAGGCCAGCCAGAATTAATAGTGATACTCTGAATCAAACAAAACAGAACAAACAGAATGTGTATATGAATAGATAGCTCTCATGAGGCACTACTGTCAAATGAACCAGCCATTTTTAGTCGGCTTATTACAGTGTACAATTTTAAAATTCTGGAGAGATGGACTGGGGATTTAGCTCTATGGTTCTGGTGTGTGCATGGCAAGGGCAAGGTCCTGAGTTTGATCCTCAGTAACCACGTATCACAGTTCTGGGCGAGGTGACTCACGCCTGTAGTTCTAGCACTCAGGAGGCAGAGGCAGGAGGATCATGAGTTCCAGGCTTGCATTGGCTACATAGTGATTTCAGATTCTGCTTGAACTACAAAGCAAGACTTTGTCTCAAAAAACTAAAGCAAACTAAAATAAGTAAAATAAAATAAAATTCCAGAATGCAGGCAAAACTTTTGTCTTTGAGAAAATCAGTGAATCAAAGAGAAGTTCAACCTCTGTCTGTCTCTCGCCCTTCTTCCTTTAGCTTTTTTATATTCTCTACCAGCCTTAACACTTGTGACCCTTAGTCCTCCTTTTAGATTTGTTATTGTCTGTTGTAATTTTCTTTAAGCTAAAATGACTTCCTTGCATTTTTCTATTAAGTTAGATTTGTCACTAATTTATTATTTCTTGTGTTCATCTCAAAATGCATTATTTTAATCTCAATTTTATAAAAAGTTTCACTGAGTGAGTGCCCTTTCAACACTGCATGGCATTCCCTTTCTCCCATTCTCCGCTCTTTCCCAGGGTGAGAGACTTTAGTTACATTCTCTGGCATTTGAATGTTTGCTCCTTTTTAATTTCAATGTTTTTTGTCTTTGTCTGTGCAGTAGTTCCTCTGTATTGTGTCTAGGTGTGTTTTTCTGAGATTATTCTTTTTGGAGTTCATCACCAAGCTTTAAATGTCTCAGGATGACTCTTTTTCATTCAGTTTGGGCAATTTTCTACTATTATTTTTCCTGTTGTTTTACCTTACTTTTCTGCAAAGGATTACCATTTTCTGTATTGTTTGGTGTTACCCCAGAGTTCCCTAAGCATCTGCTCCTTTTGTTTCACCTTTCCACCTCCCTCTTTCTTCTTCACATTCTGTAATTTCCATCATTCTTCTTAGTGTTTTCTTACCTTTTTCTTTGACCTTAAATCTGCTGCTGAATCCACCTGTGATGATTTTCGCTCCTATTAGTGCAGTTTTCGAGTATTCAGATTTCCTTAAAATCCTTTATATTTCTCTATCAAGATTTACTCTTTGTTAAGTAATAGTTGCCATTTTTCCTTAATCTCTTCATAGTTAAAAAAAACCTTTTATATGTATTATAAAAGCTGTTTTTAAATCAGTGTTTATGGGTGTGATTCAGAATCCGCATAGAGACATTTCCTATTAATGGAATTTTTTCCTGAGTGTCAGTATATTTTCCTATTTCCTTGCTTATTTTATATTTTTGGGTTGAAACTGGACAGTTTTGTTACTGCATTATAGCAAATTGGGATTTTTTTTTTTTTTCGTTTCAGTAACTCACTTAGACCTAGCATGAAGAACTTAATCAGTTTTTATTTTAATTTAACTTTTAGCCTAATGTTCCAAAGTTGCCCGTTTTTGCGTAGCCTGGTTGTCAGCCCTGGATCGGGGCAGTGATTATACTCGGTACCCCAGGCAGTGGGTCTGTGAGTGGGCTACCGATCTGGAAGTTGCTGCTAATTCTCGAGTGTTCTTGACTCCTACTTCGTCCATGTTCTCTCGGCCTCTGCCCGGTGAGGGCCTAGTTTCTGGGTCAGGAGCGGCTGTTTCAGGGCTCTCCGCATGTGGTTCTCTCACGTCCATGGCTGCCCTTTGGATTTCTGGCAGGCTCACCTCTTCACCCCCTGGACTGTGCCCTCGGACTCCCAACACTGCCGCATTGCTTCATCCATTTCGTACTGCACTTACCATCTTTAACTCACCCACCCACGTTTTTAGCTCGCGTCCTAAATTGAGTCTGTGCTCTCCAGCAGAAAGCTTGTGATTTTTGCAGAAGTTTCCCAGTGATAAACTCTGAGGTGGGCACAGCAGCACACACTTGTATTCCCTATACTGCAGGAAGACTGTAAGTTTGAGTCTGCCTGGGCAATTTAGCAAGATTTCATTGCAAAAACCAAACCAAACAAAAAACAGAACTCAAAACCTCAATGGATTTTCTTAAGTGAGATGGGGGACAGGGAACATCCACTGTGATCACTCAGCTTTTCTTTGCAGGGACAAAAAACTCAACTCTTCAACTGAAAAGAGGAGAGGATTACTTTGCCTCAGTTTTCAGTTGATTCAGCCCACAGAGAGCTGCCTCCCAGATGGAAACTGCAGCGCCGGCCGGAAGAGAGCGCAGTGCGGGCCGGAAGAGAGAGCAGCTCAGGCCGGAAGAGTGGACATTTTAGAGCTAAACTATAACACGGTGCCAAAAAAGCCAGGATTCTGTTGAAGCCATTTAAGATTATAGCAACTTTTAAGGGTAAATATCAGCTTATTGTCTGACTTTGATCAATTTTCAGTGTTGAAGTCTTTTTTCTTGATAATTCAGTCTAGTTTAGTTTATGTTTATTTTTGCTAGAGAAGATTCATGTTTTTTCTATTAAATCTGATAAAATACTCAATGTGCGTGCAGCAGATAAGCTAGAAAAATCTATAATTTAAAAGGTCCCCATTCAACTCCTTAGATGTAAGTAGTGATATCCTGAATTAAAACTGTCCACGTTCTTTTTATAGATGTTAAGTCTGTAAGGGCAGAAATTGTGTTTTTTTCATATTTTTCTTTCTTTTATTAATTGATCAAGTACTATTTATATTTGCTGGGTAGCTGAAAACAAAGTAATAAAGACTATTTTAGATATTCTGTTACTGAAATAACAAATAGAATTTTGACATCGATTTTGTAGTTTTGAATCTGGGCATGATAGATGAAGGCAAAGAGGGGGAGAGCAGGGAAAAGAGTCTTAGAAATTTGCTTGAGATTTTTTTAGTAATATTAATGATGTGCAACTAATCTAATTTAATTAAATTTAGAATCATAACAGACTCTTTGAAGGGTTAGTGAAATGCTTTTCTTTTGTATGTCTCCTTAATGCTGAAATGCAGTACATTAAACCGAATGAGAACAATAGATAGTTCTGGCTAATCTCATCTGCAACTCCATCTGATCCAATGCGAGGATTTAATTAAAGTTGGACTTCACTCAGAAAGAGGAACTATTGTAACAAACCATAATTAAGTTTATTTTTCATAGTGCATAGGTCATGCATTCTTTTTTATTGTACTTAGTTTCTGTAGAGCTGTATTTTTACTTTTAATATTCCTGTTTGCCTATTCACAACAAACTATGAATTTTCTATTTTCTATCATAGGCATTGTTCACTGGCCTCAGCGGTGATCTTTCTAGTGATAGCCCATCTTTAGAAACTTTAGGCCCTTTTTCTCCCCTAATCATTCTGATTTTTAATCATACCAGTAGATAAGCCATTTCTTGCAAAAAATGTTATAAAATCATACACATAGATGTAACACAAATACCAGTGCATTATATTTTATCAAAATTAAAAATAATTAACTATGGATATAGCCTATTAACCTATTGACTTCAGAATTTATAGTAAATAAAAACTAAAAACCAGAAAAATCATAATATATATTTCAAATGGAACTTTTTCAAGGTCTGAAGTATAAAAGAAAGGTATTTGGCTTGTATGCATCCATTGAGTGGATTTTTGCCTCAAATGTCTTGGCACATTCTAGTAGAATAAACAATAAAGTTGGATAAAATAATCATGACTTTCAATTAAAGCAATTTTGTCCAAAGATACATACATATAAAACAACATCTCCTAGTGATCGGAATGACAGTCCTCTCCAGAATTACAGTGTGGTAGGGAGTTTGCCCTACGTGTTCTCATAGGTTAAATAATTGATTGTTTGACATTGTGTTTCTATCTCAAAGCTCTTTTAAAACACCAAACATTTCCACTGATAACGTAGGTCAAAAACTCTGGGTTTTTAATTATGTAAATTAAGTTTTGAATTTATAAAATGATCTTCCTAAAGTGTCTAGCAACCTCAGTGAATGTGAACATTACATGCCATAAACATAAGGTACAATCAATAATACCAATGAGAATGAAAATGGAGAAAGGGGATTTAGAAGAGGAGTGAGGGAAGAAGGAGGGCGCTTAAAAAAAGATTCAAGCTGTGTTACGACACTTCCCCACTAGGCGAGATGACTGTACACTGTATGGACTGCAAACATGTATAAATAAAGACAATTTTAAAGAGATAACGCAGGTGTACTCATGTCATGATTTTAAGAAGACAATATTGTCATTTATTAATTTCCAGCATATGCTACCAAATCCTAATCTTTCTCACCCAAAACTCTGAAAATTTTTATTTGTAATTCTTTTTCTTTCTTTGAGTTTTAGTACTTATTCATGTTCCCATATACTGTAAAATATTTATTTTTTTCAGTTATTTCATATTATGATAACTTACTCATGATATTTACATTTATTTATTTTTCTGCCTTAAACTTATGCTTTTAAGATTTGTTCATTTATATGGCAAAATTTATATACTCTTTTCTGCTTCTACAAGAAGTTTTGCTAAATTTATATAGTTTTGAATAGTGGCCCAAGGTCATATGTACCAAGGTTATCCATTTAGAAGAGCACTGGTGTATCACAGAGCATATAAGTATGAACTTTACACCACTGCGCAAAATTGCTTTCCAAAGTGGTTGTACTTTTAAAGTTTTGCCAATCTATGAGATATTATTTCATTGGAAATTCAATTTGTATTTCCCTGATTATTAATCAAATTGAATTATGGTTGCACAGGTTTATTGACTATTTAGATTTCTTCTGCACAGTGCCTGTCTCCGTCCATTTGGGCTGGTGTGATAAACTATCATAAATTGAGCAGATTATGAAAAAAACAAAAGTTACTTCTATAGTTTGGGGGACTACAAAGATCAAGGTTGGCATATTGGTGCCTGTTGAAGGCTCACTTCCCGTTTCCTAGATCAGAAGCTCCAGCTGTGTCTTTTCTTAGGGAAGAGCCCCGGTATCACCCACATCTCTTCTGATCCCACTCAGAACGGAGCCCCGGAGGCCTCGTCACTTCCCGGAGGCCACACCTGATACCGCCGCACTGATGCTCGCGCTTCTTTGTGTTTGTCTTTTTTTTTCCGTGAATGATTTTAAGAAACATGTACTCTTGTATACATGTTTTTATCGGTAAGGAGAGTCAAACATCATCCTGTGTTTCATACTTCAAATTCTAATGCCTCATTTTCTTAACACTTTAAAGCTCAAATTTCCAGTATAATTAGCTCTTTATTTTTCGAAATTCCCCTTTACAACTTTAATCTTGTTATCTGTGTATTATCAATTCATTTATGATCACTATTTCAATTTAGTAACTTGTTTTTCATTTGCATCCACCTTCCTGCAAGCTCACTGATTTAAAAACTTTTAACATGCATATTCTATTTGTAGAAGTTTTATTTACTAATTTTTAGTGTCATGCCATGTTTTAATTTTCACCTATTTCTTCTGATACTTGGTTTGGAGCTGACTGTATCAGGACCTCTTTCTGAGTATAACTCATCCGTATGACTTGGCCACCTGCCTTCCACTCATAGTACCTTCTTTGCTTTTATGTTTGGCTGTGAAATTATAATTTCCAAAGTTTACCTACTAAAGTCCTTGGAACTGAAGTAGGGAAATGCATTCTTATAGAGAGTGTGTGAATTTTCTTCTTCCAGAAACCTAGGTCAATATCTTGGTTTACTGAAATAAATTCTCTAATGTTTTCGGACAACACACATAGTACACATTCTCTTTTTGAAGCCACTTTGAATAAGTTACTTGGAGTTAGCATTTCCTGAGGAAAATAGTTTTTCCATTCTGTTCAAAACAAAATTAAGAAAAGTAACTTTGTTTGTACTTTGCCCAAGGAAGATTTAGTAACTTTTTAAAGTCTATGTTGAAACAGGGCCTTCCACTGGACCCCCTGGCAGAGCAGCCTAGAGCCAGTTTACCATCCTACTGTCCCCCCCGGCTCTAAAAATGAAGACTCAGGATCAGCTAGTTCAAATGACCTCGAGACAAAAGCCTGTGTGAAGTCAAGGCGTCATCAACTTGTTTTGGTTCATTCCTTTACTTACTTAACAGATAGCTGTTAAGTATTATTACTTAAATAAAAGTAATAATAATAATACTTAATGGTCTTGTAAGTTTATGCACTGGTACTTAAGCAGATTCAAGGTTGATGCATACACGGGGTTGCTTTCAGTCAAACAATCACTGTATGTCATTTTCTTTTTACATCTATATGTATCAGTACTATTATTTGAAGTTCTCATAATAAAGATGCCTTTTTGAGTGAAAGAGATACTCTTAAATTATATCTATTTGGAAATTATTCTGTAAGAAGTACTCCTTTTTTTTTTTTTTTAGTTTTCTTGAGACAGAGTCTCACTCTGTAGTTCAGGCTGGCCCTGAACTCACTGTGTAGCCTGGGTTAGACTTGAACTCACAGCAATCCTCCTGCCTCTGCCTCCCGAGTGCTCAGATTACAGGCGTGAGTCACCACACTTGGCATTGTGGTATGACCTACCCGGGATCAAACTCAGGACCTTGTGTTGCCAGGCAGATGCTGGAACCACTCAGCTAGATTCTCAGCCTGAAGTATTCCTTTTTTTCAATTTTCACTTTTTTACAAGTACGTGTTTGCAGTTCATAATGGTTACATTCCTTTGGGAGGGATGGTACATGTACAAAATGCATCTGAACTGTTTTTTTCACTCCCTTCTTGTTTGCAAAAGATCTTTCTATTTCCTATTACCTATATTTCATCTTGCTCACTATTTCTTAGAAAAGGTATAATTATAAGTGTCTGGAAAAATACTAATTGACATATAGTAATTTCAGTTGACATTTAAAAAAATCTATTTTAGCATTTGATTTTAGACATGCCTTCTTGGCTTTATTAATGTGACAATTGTTTCTCTCAAAGTTAAATACCTTGTAATAATTCTCATGGAACTGTTTTTGTTGGAAATAGAAAGGTTGCAGGAATAACAGAATTGTTTTTCTTCATACCACAGAGTCATGAAGAACAATGGAGACTCCATCTCAGAGAGTTATTTGCAAATAAAAAGACACTTGATGTGAGATACGCTGAAATATGGGGGAGAAATAGTGAATATGGCCCTTTCCTTGCCTCAGCGTAGCTCCCTCCCACAGTGCTTTGCTGCTGGACTTGACAGAACCAAAGTTTGGATCAACCAGACGTTAGGAGAAGCCCAGCGCGTGCCCTCCCAGTGGGCCGGACTCTCTTCAGCACAGACACAGGAAGGTAGAAGCTTTCCACAGCAAAAAGTAGCCACGCTCTAGTCCTTGGTCAGTGCCCTCCACAGGAGGAGGACCTGGCAACTCCGAGGCTCGGGAGCTCCCTGGAGACAGCCCAGAGGTTTTCAGATGCCCACAGAGCAGAGTCCAGTCAGCACGGGATGAGGAGATCCAGTGGGTCAGGTTTTAAACCTCTGGATGAACAGCCTCATATAAAGAGCTTAAATCAGCTTGGATATCAGGAAATTTTACTATTTCACATAAAAACAGTTTTACGGTAGAAGTCAAAATATGCATTTATTTAACTTTATAGTATGCTCTTAATTTCCAAAGGACTCTGCAATCTAAGTACAAGTTTCAGAGCTTTTCTACACCATCTTTGTAAAGAAATCACCTGGCAGACCTCAAATAATTTTCTATTATTAATTTGATCTCCGTTGAGTGAAGCGTTATGCAAATGTTTGTCTTACCTGCTGAACACCGTCGCTGAAGGGTTTGTGCTCCATATCCATGAGCAACGCCACGCTGACTGGTGCTCTTTGACGGAATTTTGACCCTACTTGCTCTTAAAACACTTTCTGTTCTTAAAGCTCTAATTCTGCTGAATGATTTCTCAAATGCTTGTGGAGCCGTACTGTGTAATATTGTCCATATTTCACAGTATGCAACATTATATTGCATCTACGTTTTATTATTGAGTGGTTTCATTTTGTAGTCTTGCTGGTACCATCGTATAATTAAATTGTAGACTCACGCAGTGTAAAGGTCAGACACTTTAAATATACAAAGGCAAATGCCGTGTGTGTTCAGGGCTCTGCTCACAGAAACCTGAAATCCACATGAAGGATGAAGAAATCACATCAGTCACAGTAGAAATTTCGAGTATTTGGGACAAGGTTTTGTAGCATCCTGCTATTCAAAAGACATCTGAGAAATAGTTTTAAAATATGCCCTATTTTCTTGGAATATTTCTGGGAGAAATAGATTCCTGTTAAATATTTTCACCATAGTTGTGAATAATTGGCGGCTGCTATTTTCTTCTTCCTAATTTCTTCTATGAATCTACATTGTTTTGCTCTGTATTTTCTTTTCTTTTCTTTTTAGTACTGAGGATCGAGCGTGGGGCCTTGTGCTTGTAAGGCAGGCGCCAGGACTGCTGAGCTGAACTCCCTGCCCAGCGTTTTCCTTTATACCAGCAATACACTACAACTTTCTTCCTGATAATCAGAAGTTTGAAAGATTGTGGCAGTTCAATTCCTTAAATTTCATTTTTTAAATGAAATTGGATGCAATAATTTCAAAATGTATATTTCTTCATGTATCCCTTAAAATCAATATGACTATTCACATTAAATATGTTTATTTCATCTCAGCCATATAGTTAAGAATTTCAGAGAAATCAAGGCCTTCAGTTTGGGGCAGTATTGCTAATTGATAAGCTGCCAGGATAGTAACATAAAAGGTTTTTGTTAAATATTTGAGCTGGCTTTTGAGAGCATTCCGGATTAAAGTTAAATAGGCCACATTCTTGTACGATTAAATAATCACATCCTTCTACCAGGTTATCTTTTCACAGTTGAGAAGTATGTAGACAGGCTATTTGTCCACTCATTTAGAGCCTGAAAATTATCTTGGAATAAGTGAGTATCTTAAAGCTCCAGTCTTTTGCTTGATAATTAGTATTTTCCATCTTAGGCCTTCCTAATTAGTGAGTCAGTGGAGAGATTTCCTGATATAAAATTGCAAGTATATATCCATATATGTGGGAAGATGGTTCAAAACTCTCATGAGATTCACCAAGAAATTTCTAAAGATTTTCTTCCATTTAAAGCATATATCAGTTTTGCCATCTAGAATAGTTTTATTTCAGTTCTTTTCAGACTAAGAAATACTAGCCAAGTAAATTTCACGTATCTAAATAAAGAAAAAAATTTATACTTAGGAGTCTTTGAAATTTTCATAATTATCATTGAGGATTATTGAGAAAATTGAAAAAAGATTTTAAATTGTAGAAATATACCAATATACACTAATAAAATATTTTTCTTTTTCTAAATGGAAGTAGGGCTTAGAAATACATTGTTTTTTAGTTTACAAAAAAGTAAACAAAAGCCCCCCAATAGAATAATAGGAAGATAACTATACTTAATATACCGTTTACCTTTAGTTTCAAAATAGTTATTCAGGGTACAGGAGATAGGCCAAAAACATTCTTTCTTTCTTTTTTTTTTTTTTTTTTTTTTAGGTTTTTGGAGACAGGGTCTC